>JASDQU010245739.1:0-11653 GCA_032191745.1 Picea mariana | reverse complement strand
ATAAAGTTACGAAATCACTAGGAGCAAGGACAGTCGTTGGATCCACGTCATGGGAGGACCGTTGGATTAGAGCCTCATCATGCATATCATGCATTTGGAGGTTCAGAGGTTGAGAGGACCTCGTCTCAACTGTAGAATTCAAGAAGTGCCGATAGCCGAGGCACGAGTGTGAACACGTGGCAGAACCATAAGGTGGGGCCCACGTGGTTGACAGGTGGATACACGTCACCTGGAGAAAGGAGTCAACACTCTGTTGACTTCTCACATCTCATAGATTCACAGGATAAGAGCGTGAAGGATCGATGCTTCAACGTGCGAGGTTGCGAATAGCAAAAATCATCAAGGGAGGAGTCAACCCAGCGTTGACTTATCACGTCTCGGGAGATTGCAACAGGAGGGCATGAGAGTTCAACCCATGAACTAATGAAGGTGCGAGTTGCGAGAGGCACTGATATTTAATCCCTAGCCTATGGTTACGCCCTAGCCTACGGTTACATGTGGGGAGGGCACTGACAAGGAAAGGAGCCATACCCGTATCAACATTTCGGGTATCGCAAAATTGAAAAGGAAGAGTTGGGAGTTTCAAATCACAAACTCGCAAGATCGTGAGTTGTGATAAAATAATTTGGGTTAGACCCTTGGTCATAGAGTTGTGGTCGCTTGGGGAGATAGGAGCTCACGCCTAGTGCTATTCGCATAGGGGAGTTCCAAAAGGACCTATGGATCAATAAATGAAGATTCCAGTAGGGAATCGAAAGAGTCATTTCGGCTCAAGAGGAAATCAAATGATTATGTAGCGGACCTTGAGACGAGGGTCGATAAAGAGTTGGGGGTCTGCATCATTTGGTACCAGAGCTTGAATATTGTCTATAGATTTTAGGCAAGGGAAGTTGGAGGAGAAGGAGCACTCTGATACACATCAAGTTGTATCAGAGTTGATACTTTGTCTATATAATGCAGGTAGAGAGGGAAAAAGAAGACAGAGCACTGGAGACTCTGTGATGGTTGTTTGCAGGTAGGAAACAATCAAGAAGATGGTTAGGAGGACTATAGGAAGAGGATGGAGACACTCAGGATTAGGCTGACAACAACATATTTTCCAGCAGGGTAGATAAGAACAACAAGATGGCTACTAAATGCTATATGAGTGTTGGAAGAAAAGACCTAGAGGTAATGAGTGAAGCTGAATGGGATGAAGAACTTGCTGAGATGAATGCAAGGATGGATGAACTTGCATTGGAGATGCAACAGAATGCCAAGTTGAGATGGGTATATGAATGGATCATGAGGACAAAATAAAAATGGCCAGTCAAGGAGTTGATGGCTAGAAGACAACATAGGCTGTTAAGAGGATGGTTGAGGCATGCTGAAAACCTTAACAGACTAGAAGAAGAAAGGGTTCAGATATGTGAACCAGAGACTGGGAAAAATATCAGTGATGCTGAGGAAGAATAGGGATTAGCTAAAGATATCAAGGACTGCCAAGAGGGAAAGGAATTGATATTTATGTGGGATATCACAGACTGTCATGAGGATAGTCAGGGAATTTCACATTGCCAGGAGGAAAATGGATCGAGATCACTGCGGGATCTCATGGAATGCCAGGAGGGTAGCAGAAACTTTCCAATTTTCCAGGTGGGCATTTGAATAGGGATGGGACTATCTGAAAGTCACATGGACTCAAACGTGAGTTTGACTCAGCAAGGGGTGCTGATGAAGATGGGGTCAGTTGATCTCATAGTCTACCAAGGAAGCAGCAAAGAATTCCCATATTGCTAGGTGGGCAAGGATAAGCAGATGAGACTATCCGAGGGTCTCATAAACTCAGAGGTGATTTTGAATCAGCCGGAGGAGATGACAGAGCAGATGAGCTCAGATTTAGATTTGGATCATCAGATGCAACTGATGGGAGAGGAAGATCTAAGAAATATTCTAATGACTGGGGGAATTCATATATTCCTACCATTTGCCCAAGATGAGGCAAAAATCTTCATTGCGGATGTTGAGGAAGTAAAAGAAGAAGAAGGACAGCTAGCTGAGACTGTCAGGAAGGAAGCATTGGAGCAGATTTGGGAAGCTGCCCAAGAAAAAGAAGAATATGAGCATTCTGAGTAGTGGCTTAATTCTTTCAGCCAAGAAGCTAAAAAGACTACAGCATTTGAGCTTGCAGAAGAAGAAGAAGAAGAGGCAGACAACATGAGTTTTGTTGATCTGTGTGAACAGATTGAATCCCTGAAGAGAAGGGTGATAGTGCAGGGCATGCACATCCAACAGGCAAAGTTGAAAGCAGCTGATGAAGCAGGCATGGGAGATCATTGTGATCTGCCAGACTACAGAAAAATTTTGCAGCTGAGGAGACTGCATGAGCAGAGCCAGCCACTGGAGAAGCTGGATGAAGTGATCGAGAAGATCAAGAGGCTGATGGTAGAGTTAGCAGAGACAGCCAACGAGGAGACGTTGAGCATAAAAGTAGCAGTAGCAGCAATGCAACAACAGGAGCAACAGCAGCAGGGAGATGGAGCAGATGAATAGCTCCAGAAATTTGTTTGGGATCCAGGAGGATTTCCACAGCTAAGAGTGGAAGCTCATGAGCAGGAGCTCATGAATTTTGCATCTGAGGAGTATGATGCAGGAGCATCTCTCCATGTCAGCCAGCCATCCACGTCAGTGCATGCATTCAAGGCTGAAGAGAGGCACAACCCTCGTTTTCAATTTTGAAATTGAATGTAATTAAATTTTTTAGGTTGTTGAGCCATGAGGTCATGCTTTGCATAGGCGTAGAAGTAGGTAGGCCTTTAATTCTTTGAAGGTTAAGATCTATATCCAGATGGTGGACTAGACAACCCACTCAATGTAATTGAATAGGGTAGGTGAGATTGGAGGGAAGAGATCAAAGAGACCCTCTCATGTAAAAGATCAATTTGGATCTCATTTTGGATAATAGTGGGAGTAAACAAGAGAGAGTGAGTGTGCAAGAGAAGGAGCTGAGACCTTTTATAGGTCATTCTCAGGAACACCTTGTAAAAACAGGCATTTTCCATTTAATACAAACAACAGTTTTTCCTACATATTTCCTGTGTTGTGTGAATGTCTGTGTGTGTTCTATTTATGCTGTGAATGTATGTTGTAGGTTTTCATTTGCAAGGAGTTGTTTGATTTTCAGACTTGAGAGGTTCTTTGTGGTTTCATGCCAGGAGGGCATGACAGAGTACTACAGTCTCTGAATACGAGTGCATAGATGCACTTCTGAACTCTACGGATTCACACAAAGACATGCCAGGTGGGCATAGAAGCTGAAATCATCGATTCAGGGAAGACCTGTGAGGTTGTTGAATACCTCAGAAGGCAAGGCTATGTAGGCAAGACATAAATCCAGAAATAACCTCTGTTAGGTTCTGTAAATCTCTGCCAGTTGGGCATTAAGTAGGTGCAAGGAGTGCATAGGTGAAGAACTCTGCTGTGAGTTCAGAATAAGACAAAAGCTCTGAGGAGTTATGCAAAACTCTGCCAGGAGGGCATTGAGTCAGTGTGCATATAGGCACAGAGAGAGAACTCTTTGAGTTCATAGATTGAAGAAGAATCCACTGAAGGATCTTCCCAGGGTTGTTGAACACCCTGAAGGACTCAGAAATAGGTTGCTTGAGAAGATAGAGTGTCAAGAGGGCATCAGATTCTCCATCTGTAGGAGAAAGAAAAAAGGATTTATTTCCTTATAACTCTGAGTAATAGGAAAGGTCAGAAGAGACAGCACTTTGGGTGCAAAGACTTTGCAAGAGTGCAGAAGCCACAGAATCCTTCAAGGATTTGGGAGCAAATATCTAGAGGGATAGCATTTTTATACACGTAGGTGAGGACTCAAGTCAAAGAGCTCGCAAGGAAAGAAGACAAAGGTCGAAGCCTTTGAACCTTTGAAAATTCTTCCAAGTCTGGGAAGAAAAGCGCAAAATCTTAGGAGGAACAATAACTGTCATTGGATTTAGCCGAAGAGATATGGACCGTTGAAGGTTTCCATGTCTAGGAGGTAGTGCAGGAGAAGTGCATAGGGGAGATGATTTGAACCGTCAGATCTTGAGTGAAGAACCTGACAATCGTTGGATCTGTCAAGAGTTTCATGAGGTTTAAATCCTCAGACATAGAACAACAGAAGTGAAAGTCCCAAAGGGGTAGATTTCGAGATTTTAGCATTCAAGAGTTCAGGAGTCCAGAGGGTAGAGTTCGAGCCCTCAACATCAGAAATTACAAAATGGAGAATTAGATATGATTCGTCCGTATGTGGGAGGACATGTGTCGTGGAATCATCCATTTCGAAGATTCAGGCACCGAGACTCACATAGGTGAGCTCCTAGACTTTGTGGGTGGCGAAGTCGCGAGAAGATCAGTATCGTCCTTCTGAGAAGGATAGGTGGTAGAGATCAAGGGATCTCGTGAACTTGGAGGTTTGCAAGGTGAGAGCCCAAAGGTTGGGTGCTCCAAGTCGTGAATTTGTGAAATCACGAGGAGCAAGGACAACCATTGGATCCAGGTCATGGGAGGACTGTTGGATCAGAGCCTCATCACACGTATTACGCATTTAGAGGTTCATAGGTTGAGAGGACCTCATCTCAGCTGCAAAATTCACAAAGTGACGAGAGTCGAGGCACGAGTGTGAACATGTGGCAGAACCACAAGGTGGGGCTCGTGTGGTTGAGAGGTGGATACGCATCACCTAGAGAAAGGAGTCAACACTCCATTGACTTCTCTCATCTCGAAGATTCATGGGATAAGAGCGTGAAGGCTCAATGCTTCAACTTATGAGGTTGTGAATAGAAAAAAGTGTCAAGGGAGGAGTCAACCCAGCGTTGACTTATCGCGTCTCGAGAGATCGCAACAGGAGGGCACGAGATTTCAATCCATGAACTCATGAAGGTGCGAGTTGTGAGAGGCGTTGATATTTAATACCTAGCCTATGGTTACATGTGGGGAGGGCACTGCCAAGGAAAGGAGCCATACCCGTATCGACATTTCGGGTATCGCAAGATTGAAAAGGAAGAGTTGGGAGTTTTGACTCACGAACTCGTGAGATCGCGAGTTGTGACAAAGGAATTTGGGTTAGACCCTTGGTCATAGCGTTGTGGTCTCTTAGGGAGATAGGAGCTCACGCCTAGTGCTATTCGCACAAGGGAGTTTCCGAAGGACTTGTGGATCGATAAATGAAGATTCTAGCAGGGAATCGAAAGAGCCATTTTGAATCAAGAGGAAATCAAACGATCTTGTAGAAGACCTTGACCCGAGGGTCGATAGAGGGTTGGGGGTCTGCATCATTTCAACAGCTTACAATATATTAAAAAATATCCCTTAGCTACCGAAAATTGATTTTTGACATTTTTTACTTTGAGAGTAAAGATCAATTACTTCTTGAAAAGGCAAGTGTAAAACTCATCTTAAAGACACCTAAACTTGGAAAAATTAAAAATCTATCAACTAATGACAAATCTATCACCTAATGACAATAAATGGGAAAATTTATTTTAGGAGATAACAAAAACTATAAAACCTAAAAGACAACCTGACATCGCTCAAAAAATGCATTTGTTTGGATTCAAGAAAATCTGATAGTAGAAACATTGCTCAAAGATAAGTCGGAGGTGGGTAGGATGATCAACTCTCTTTCAAGATCGTGATGCTAAATCATCGAGATAACCCTTGACTATGTGTTTGAGATCGTGGAAAGAAAAAGACATGGCCCGCTGAAAGGTGGCTCCAGCATTTTTTAGGGGAAAAGGCATATTCCTATGACAAAATGTACCCCATGGATAGATAAAAGTTGTTTTTATGCCGGTCTTTGGGATTAATCTAGATCTGATTGTATCCCGAAATACCATCCATGAAAGAAAAGAACTCATATCTTGTGCATTCATCGACGATCTGATAAATGAATGTGGTGGGGAAATTATCCTTTGGACAGGCCCTATTCAAATCATAGAAGTCCTTACATACACGAATTGTTCCCTGCCTTTTGTTAACCGGAATAGGATTTGACACCCATTAAGTCAACTGAACGAGGTAGATGAAACCAGCTTTTTGTAGTTTATCTACTTCATACTTAATAGATACTGCTTTCCAGGGATTAACCAAACAAAGATTCTACCGAAATGGCTTGGCATCAGGATAAGTCATGATTTCATGTTCCACAATTCTTGGATCAATGCTTGGAATTTCCTCGTAAGACTAGGAAAAAATGTGGAGGAATTCTTTAAATAAATCTGTATAGATCTAAATCTCCTCAGGGGAACAGTCTGCTCCGACGAAGACATTCTCCATGATGAAAAGGGTTCTGGAGATGTCGATAGGTATCTTTTTAGCGATGGTTTCCATATTACCCTAGGCATAAACTACGTGTGTAGCCAGAGGATTAATAGGACAAGACCTATCTCCAATCATAGTCAACACGAATTCTCCTGCCTCTGTTCTTCTTAACTCTGGGAGAAAATAAGATATGTGATGGAGATCATCCCAGGGTCTATTCGGACCAGTCAATGCCTCTAAAATTTCCTCTTCAGAGGGAAAGACCAAGTCTAAAGAATCAGTATTGGCAAGAGAACCTTGAGCCCATGCAGGCTCAAGAACTGGATCTAACTCTTGTACGGGAGTGGGATCGGGGTCGACTAAAGCTTGCTAGACAATAGAGTACACAAATTCTCCCACAAACAAAGGCATGAACATGCCGTGATTCCCTGTCCCTTCCATCTTAGCTGATGGGGAAGGAAGAATCCATGGATCATTAAAGTAAGTTGTGTGGAACGTTGACACTGAAAATATTTCAGCCTTAGGCTAGTCAAGGATAATCGATATCACCTTGACATCGTCGGAAGGAGGTGGATAATCAAAAGTACCCATGAGAGGTGGGAAAAAACCAACCCCCAAGTTGACGATGTCGGGTTGTTGGTTATCAATCATCGGGACCATGGATGCCCCTGATCAAGGGTCAGGCCTAGAGAAGGACAATTGATCAATGGTCATGATTCGGCCCTTGTGTGGAAACAACAAGACCTGAAAAACTGTGGCAACCACTGCATGCATGGAATATTTCCAACTCCTTCCTAACAGTGGGTTGTAATTGAGAGGCACATCAACCACTTCAACTTTGACGCACACAGTCTTCCCTCCTAACTGCATGGGGAAAGAAGGGATGATACCATGTGTTCTGAAAGAATGACCATTTAAAGTCGTAAGAAGAGTAGGTGATGGAGAAAAAATGGGTTGGCCAATGGCCTTCCAACATGCCAATGACATCACGCATGTCGAGGCACCCTCATCAACCACTGTATGGAAAATATTTCATGGGGTGAGCCATTACTATCTGAAATGCAATGTGGTATGGGAGATGAGGTTTCAAGTCAGTTGTATCAAGCTTGATAGTTCTTGGATTACAAGTCTCAATGGATCCTAAGGCAGTTAGCAGAGCCTTTCTCTGCGAAGGGTAGCTCTGGAGGACCTCCAAAGTAGACATTTTGCAAGGGGTTTGAGACAAATCCTCCACCACAGAGTAATTCTAGGTGGCCCTCGTGTTTGGATTATGTGAATCCTTTTTGAACACCCCTTTCGGGATGCGTGTTAGTGTTTCTCCCATCGTTCTCTCGATCTAGAGAGGAACATACGGTTTTTTGGCTTCTTTACCCTTTTTAGTAGTACTTGGAATTCCATAATCATGTGCCCTAGTAGCTATGTGAGCATCACCCTTCAACATATACACATTCGTGGCCAATGGGTTATTAGACGATGGAGGGGGTCTCTGACTTCCCCCATCCACGCTCGAAGAGGCTTGAGTCAAATTTTTCCCATGTGGGAATGGGTTTGTTAACACAGGAGGTTGTTGCTACGCCAATAACTTTTGGGCCTCTACAAGACAAGGGCACAGGTGAGTCAGGTGGTTTTAAGTGCAAAGGTTGCACAGATACTTCGACTTCTTTCTCTCTATGTTTCCACTTCCATCATTATTGGTAGGTTTCTTATCCCCCTTACCCTTATTTTGTTGTTTTTTCTTCCCTTCAGGCTATTGGTTGTCCTTTGGGTTTGCCGATTACACACTGTGTACATCCGACATCTGAGTATGGGGAGTAGTCGAACTAAGATTTAGGTTGGCCACTGTCTGTTGTATTGAAAATTGTTGCAATTGGTTTGACAGCAGATCAGTGGGATTTACTTATGCTGAACCAATGATTCCATTAGCATGTGGTTCAAACTTATGTATGTTCTTGTCAAGAGTATAAAATGGAGCATATGGAAAAACTTCATAAAGTAAACCAGACTGAGAGTAAATAAGCTCTAGCTATTGAGCTCTCATTATTGCCTCTTCCTCTTAAAATATCCTAGATGTTGCAACGTCTTTAGATAATTGGGGTTCCAAAGACTTAAGGAACCATTCCGGCAGGAATGTTGGTGGTGTTAGGATATTTAGACACTTAGAAGTTAGTAAGATCTACTTGGTCTATTGTGTCGTTAGGTAAATGTGTGTTTTCTAGTGTGTTTCTTTAGTATGCATTTGTAGTTAGGAAATCCGATGGTCATGATATGTTCTCGACATAGAGTGATCCGATGGTTTATACTCTCCTCGATCTTAATGGCCATTGATTTGTGGCTTAGCACCCGATTGGTCCATGATCTCTATTTAAAGAGAATGGAGGGTCATTTTTCGATGATCGATTATGAGAAACTCTCTTGTAAAATCTCTCTGTAATTTTTTTCTTTGCATTAATAAACTACTCCAAGTGGCCGCATTGGTTGGGGTTGTGGATTTTTCCCCATAGGGGTTTTACCACATGAAAATATAGGTGTGTTGATATTTGATCTGGTTATGTGAGTGGTTATTGAAGGTGTTCATCCTCTGTTGGAATACTTGTGTTGTCGAACATGGTATCAGAGCTTGTTTGAAGACCCGCTCCTATTGTAGATCGAGATCATGAAGCTAAGCTTCCCCATCTCCATTTTCTATTATTTCCATACATTTTTGGGCTAAGAAGATTGTTCCATTGTGTCCGAAGTGCTCATTTCAGTTAGGAACACTTTGTTTTTACTCTAAAAGGTTTTTGTTTTCCCAATATACTACCATTACAGTCAGATCTGGAGGTATAAAGCTTGAATACACATTTTTAAAATTTTGGCAAAGTAGTATTTTTGGTTTTATTTTGGTTCTGTTTTATTTATTTCTAGGTTGCTACTCTTTTAGATCTGCATATTCTCTTTTCCCCACACCCTATGCGATATCGAAAAATCATAAACAGATAGGAAAAGGTGCATCTTCCAGGTAAGCTAACCAAGATCTAACCCTTGTTGTCATTGAGAAGCGAAATTTTTGTCTTGTGTGAAAAGAGCTTTTTTTAGCATGCTCTGCAAGGCCGTCTTCAACAACAACAACAACAATCCTCCTTTTGAACATTAAAATATGTTTTGCTAGATCATTTGGTTAAAATTTTCCTTATTAAGTAAGAGGTCTTGAGTTCAACTCTCTCTTTTGTTACTTTTTTTTTTTTAAGTTCATGCCAAAATTGTAAAGTGTATTTCACTTCAAGTATAAAAGTGAATCACTATAAGTAGCTTTAATATTTTATTTTGCATGCATCTTTTCTATTATAAAGTAACTTCATTGTAAAAGTGATCCCCACTTCTCTTTATAAAAGTGGGTCACTTCATAGAGCAGCTTACACTACCACGTGGTTATTTGGTTACTGTTTATGCCTTTTTTTTAAAAGGGCATAACTCTCACATCAAAAGTCTGTTTTCAGTGCCGTTTTTTTTTAAACCGTATAACTCTTCAATATATTTCCATCCAAATCATTAGTTTCAATTTTTAAATCCACATTATCTTCATATTTAATATGGATTCTACATGTAATGTCTTGCTTACCAACAACAACTACTTCCAATGGAAATCTCATATGGAAGATTTATTAAGAAGTAAAGGCCTGTACCGGATTACCTTGGGAAAGGAAACAACACCCACTGATGATGATAAGAAATCCAAATGGTATAATAGGAATGACAAATCACATGGACTAATCAGAATGTCCATCTCTCCTGATTTAAGGTACCACCTTCAAGGAATTGATGACCCCAAAGAAGCTTGGAACACAATTGAATCTGTGTTTGGTAAAATCAATATTATTCAAGCACAACAATTATAAAATCAAATACTGACCTTAAGTCCAAGTGATTTTTCTTTCCTTGGAGACTATCTATCTAGGTTTAAAACACTCAGAATTTTATGTGAAAAATGTAAGATAAAAATGGTGGAAGAGCGTTGCATATATCTTACGCTTTCTAAGCTAGGTAGTGCATATTTTGTGTTTGTATCTACCTTTTATGCCATGAGAGAGGCTCTAGGGAAAGCTTATGACAAACCCACTCTTGAGTCCTTTTGTGCTTCTTTGATTAGAGAGGAATATAAGATTATACAACTTGGAGTAATCAACAATGCAAGTACCTCCAACAAAGCCCTAGTTTCCCAACAGAAATATAAACCCAAGTATCCCAAGAAGCAACATCCTCGCTACAACAACAAGTAACATAAGGGTCCCAAACCCACTCAGACATCTTCCACTCCTAATGTGGAAAAATGAGAAAAATATAAAAGTAAAAATACTAACAAACATTGCAACTTTTGTGATAAATATGGTCATGATGAGTCCAAATGTTTCAAGAAGATGGCAGCTTTAGAAGCAGCGATGAAAAAGAAGAACATCAATATTGATTCTACTTCTTCTTCTCACGGACATGCACTTTCTGCTTCTGGTTTCTCCTTCAATGAAAATTCTACTTCTACTATTTCTTCTTCTGGTGAGTGGCTTATTGATTCAGGAGCATCTTATCATATGACTAAGGATAAAGCCATATTTTCTTCTCTAAATGAATGTAACACCAAGAAAAAATTTGTTGGTGATGATAGATCTCTTAGTGTTATAGGATCTGGAATAGTTCAAGTAGATAATGGTCATTTCAATGATGTATTATGTGTTCCAAGTCTTTCTTGTAACCTTCTATGAGTATATCAAATCACTCATTCATGTGAAGGTAAAACTGTCGAGTTTTCACCTCATCAAGTTACAATCAAGGATCTAAAAGATCCTAAGCATGTTCTTGCAACTAGAATTGCTGATGATATTACTAGGTTGTACAAGTTTGACAACTTTGGGTCATTATCTTTTTCATCAGTTTTTGTTGCTCATAACGATGACTTGAGCAAACTTTGGCATGAATGGTTTGGTCATCTAAACTATCACTCATTGCAACAACTGTGTAATTAACAGATGGTGTCTAGTATTCCTCTTGTTTCATGCAGAGATGGTGTTTGTGTCGGTTGTCTTCTCGACAAACATAATCGGGATAGTTTTGACAAACGTGTGCCTTGGCATGCCTCGGGTCCTTTGTATCTTGTTCACAGTGATTTGTGTGGTCCACTTTCTTCTCCTTCTTTTTCTGGGTGTGTTATCCACATTTTTGGTTATCGAGATGATGACATGATAATGACATGGTGATGGAAGATCTAACTCTTCATTAAGATCATTTTCATGAAAAAAAAGTTACACTTATCAGCTTCTCAAAATCACACTTTTGAAAATAGTACGCAGGCTGCATATATACTATCATGCGGAAATACTTGATTTCCGCATGCTGCATT
>JASDQU010245738.1:9318-24303 GCA_032191745.1 Picea mariana | reverse complement strand
AATTGAAACCTATCCTAACATTCATAGTTCCATCTACTCATAACGAGATTTATTCATTCATTCATGAAAACAAAAATAATAGGGAATTGCAAACAATGTTCACACCATGCATTGGTTCAATTTTCCTCTCTTATATTCAAAAGTGAAAATCGATACAACTGAAATAAAAAAAAAAAAAATCAAAACATAAATCTCCTACTAACTTGCAGATAGCCTCATTTGGGCATACAAAACCTCTATTTATCTCAGAGGGCTCTTAGGTTTTTTCCCTAGCTACTTGTCTACTCTAAAACTTAACCTAATGAATATCTAGACTAGTCGCATTCGAGAGAAGGAGTGGAAACTCCCACTTTGCTCACAATCGTTCAAGTGTGCCTCAGATATTTTTTCGGTGTTGATGTTCAAGCATTCCTCCAAAGGTTTTTTTTGGCGCTGAGTTCAAGCATGCTTCAAAATATCCATTGTGATTTCCAGTGTTGATATTCCAAAAATATTCTCATGCACTGAGTGGTTCTGCTCTGCGTGCTTGCCAAGGATTCTCCTACATCATTCTGTTAAGTGTGTATTCCTTGGTTATTGTGATGATCATAAGGCATACAAGTTGTTTGATCTTAGTGCACATGAGTTGATTACAAGAAGAGATGTAATTTTTCATGAGAATACAGATGATGAGTAAGTAAAAATGATGTTTGGTACACTCCTTATGAAAATGATGCTCATGTAAAAGTTGAGATAGAGGATGAACAGAACAGGTACAAGAGTAGGAACTGGTACAGGAACAAAGTGGAAGCAGCATGGATACTACAAACACTCTTGAGTCACCCAGAAGGGATCTTACACCACAGAGCAAAAGAAATGAAAGTGGTGGAACTCACAGGAATTTATCATGAACAATTCAGGTACCTTCTAGGTATAAAGATTATGCATTGATGACACAAGTTATGAATGTTGTAGAACTTGTTACTTATGAACAATAAAAAGAACATAAGGAATGGAAAAATTCAATGAATGAAGAATATGAATCAATAATGAAGAATGAAACGTGGGAATTAACTGAACTGTCTGAAAACAAAGTTCCCATTGGATGTAAATGGTTGTATAAAATCAAATTTAATGCAGATGGAAGTGTTGAAAAATACAAGGCTAGATTAGTTGCAAAAGGGTATTCACAATAGGAAGAAATTGATTATGAGGACACTTTTTCACCAGTAGCTAAGTTAAATACAATTAGAGTCATGATTGCATTAGCTACACAACACAATTGGAAAATACAACAGTTAGATGTTAAATCTGCATTTTTGAATGGTGATTTAAAAGAAGAAGTTTATTTGGTTCAGCCTGAAGGATTTATCAAGAAAGGACAAGAGGATCTTGTGTGTAAGCTAAAGAAATATTTGTATGGTTTGAAACAAGAACCTAGATCTTGGTATATTAAGATTGATTCATTCTTTCCACAGAAAGGTTTTGTGAAAAGAAAACATTATCCTAATTTGTATGTCAAAAAGGATGAAAATGGGAATGTTGGTTTGGTATCTTTATATGTTGATTATTTGATTATAACAAGTAGTGCTTCTCACTTGATTGAAGATATTAAAATTCAATTATCACAAATGTTTGAAATGAAGGATCTTGGTGAAATACATTATTGTTTAGGTCTCGAAATATGGAGAGAAGGTGGTAAAAAAATGGTCACTCAAAGTAAATACACAAGGGAAATACTGTAAAGATTCAATATGAATGAATGTAAGTCAGTGCCAACACCTTTAGAACAAGTTTCTAAGTTATCTAGTGTTGATGAAACTAAAGAGGCAAATGGTACTCTGTATCGCCAGTTGGTGGGAAGTGTGAACTATCTCACTACTACYAGACCAGACATGGCATATTCATTTAGCATCTTAGTCAGTTCATGGATAAGCCAMTTGAAAGCCAYTGGGTATCTGCAAAKAAATTCCTTCGATATCTGAAAAGAACTGTTAATTTTGTTATTATGTATACTGATGATTGCGATGTTGAATTGACAGGTTACTCTGATTCAGATTGGGCCAGAAATCCTGATGACAGKAAATCAACTTTAGGATATGCGTTCAACATTGGTACAGGGGTCGTGTCACGGAKCAGTAAAAAACAACCAATTGTTTCTTTGTCATCAACAKAATCTAAGTACAAATCTCTATGTAATGCTACTTGTGAAGTTATTTGGTTAAGGAGAATTATTGAATATATTGGAAATAAACAAATGAATCCTAATGTTCTCAAATGTGACAATCAAAGTTCTATTAAATTGGTTCACAACCCAATTTATCATGCTAGAACAKAGCATATTGAAATCCAACACTATTTTGTAAGAGAAAAGATGTAGTGAAAGGAAATTGACTTGATCAGTTGTAATACCATTGATAAKGTGGCTAACATCTTTACCAAACCTCTTGGAAAGATGAATTTTGAAGAATGTAGTAAACAACTATATGTGGTGGAAAATCCATTTCTCCATTAAGGGGAAGTGTCAGACATTAATGTAGAAATGCTACATATAGAATTAGTTAATAAACTTGGACTCCTAGTGTCATCTACATGGTTATCATATCCATCATTTGAGGAAACCATTGCTTGTGTATCAAGCTATAAATGTAAGTCTTTTGTTGATTAAATTAGATGGGAATTATTATGAGTTTAATCTCACTGCAATTTGTTGTTTCCCATCATTGCGGTCATCACTGAAAACATCCATTACTGCATGGTGATTCTGATTCTTAAAAGCAATATGGTGGAGAGTTTCATGGTGATTCTAATTCTTGAGAGGAATATGAAACATATTTCATGTCTGCCAATGTTTTTAGCATTGGGAAGGTGGAGTTGAAAAGTTACCAGTTGRCACACATTTATATTCCAAATCTGATGAAGAACAGGTTTATAAAGACATAACTGACTTGAATGAAAACATTAAATCTATAACAATGTCYAGAATTGTTCACCTTTTGTGAGGTTTTTGTGTGTGTTTTTTAAATATTTCCATTGTGCGTTATCTCTTTACATTCGAGTTTTAGGTAGTCTTCGAAAATACAATGCAAATCGTGAAGGTTATAGATGTTTGATATTTTAATTAGTGCCCCAAAATAAAATGCAGTGAATTTTATAAATGTTTGATTTTTCAATCTATGGAGGAAAATACCATGCAAATCCTGAATGTTTTTCAATATAATACTGATAGAAAGCTAATTCTGGTCGGTTTCACATAGGGGTGCTATGATTTTACAAAAAATGTTTTATAAGTTTGGTCCTCTATTTCTCACATTGTAATAAGTATGGTATCTTATTGATGGATAGTAATAAAATAAAATTGAAATTTTATTGAATTAAATGAAAATTATTTTTATTTTGAATTTATTATTTATTTAAAGAGATTATATTTTTGAAAATGTATTTTTTTTAATATAAATGAATTGTAGTGATATTTAAAGGGTTTTTGAAAATGATTTTTTTAATATAAGTGAATAAGCAAATTGCGAAACTTTATTAAATTAGTTTAAAATTATTTTAATTTAAATTGATTAATTTTTTTAATATAAGTAAATTGTACCAATAATGGTATGTTGAAGGGTTAATGGTATGTTTTTTTTTCCCTTGGAAAAAAGGGTAATTTTATTCATCCGAAGAGACAAAATTACATTATGTAGGTGCTTCATACGAGAACTACACCTCATGGGTGTGATATGTGATTCCTCTTTACTAAAAGAGAAATTTTCAAGTTACAGATCTCTGATTTCTTGGTCATAGTTCTGAGAGTATTATTTTGTTTATTTACATAGTTGTGCTTCTATTGATGCTATGGAAGTTCCTCCAAAATGTAGTTCATTTAATTCTTGGTCTTTGTAGTGCTTCAAAAATAGTATTTCTGTTGTTTGTTTTCAGAAAATATTATGGCCTCAGAGAGTCTTGTTGTTCATGTTGTGCATCCTGCTATAGAGTAGTAGGATCTATAAATGGTCGATCGTAAAAAAAATGTGAGTCTCCATTTTTGTGCTCTGTTATATTCCATTGTTCAAGTGCAAGTTGAAGTCGAGTTTTGGAGACTGCATCCACTACTGAATTCTTGGTCCTGTAGTCATGGGAGATAGTTACAGAGTCAAAATTTCTAAAAGCTGATAAGTGTCCTCCAGAATGGGGAGGAGAAAAATGCTGTGACATTTTTGAATTTTTCTCGTCCAATTCACTACAATTTGGGAGTCCCCAAAAATCTAAATGTGTTGTAGGTTGTTTTCAATTGCGAAGGAAAGTAGAAGTTTTAAGGTTAACAGTTTGACATGGTTGTTTGTACCCTGTCCCGGTCCCAATTTTGTGTAAAAAAAATGGGAGTTTGAGAGGTGTAGAGTGAAGCTACCTCCACAAATATTGTTCTGTGAGGCTCCATCGAAGTAGGCCCACAACTTTGTGAAATATATTTGTTCAGGAGAGTGATTTTTTGTCATGTTCTAGTAGTAAATTGTGGGATGTGTGAAAATATTGAAAGGCTTTGTGTTGCAGTTATTTTTGGAGCTGTAGTTTTCTCTTGGAAAGTTGTTGAGTTTCTAGCCAGCTAGATGCCCCAAAAAACAATGGGGGGAAGAGCTTTAAGTTCTTTGTGCCTATTTTCTTGAAGCCAATTTTTCTAGGATTGTTCTAGAGAAAATCCCTCCCATATGCAGGGGAGTCTGAGACTGTCTAAAATTTCCTTCCACACTTTTTGAGTGAAAGGGCAGGAAATGAGAAGCTGTTGGGTTGTTTCTTCATTCATGAGGCATAGTGGACATCTGTTGGGACCTTTGAAATGTTGCTTTTGTACAATTTCCCAAGCAAGGACCTTTTGATTTAGGGAGGCCCAAAGGAAGAGTTTTTCTTTTTGTGGGCATTTTAGTTTCCAAAGGCCCTTCCACCACCATATGGGTTGTTGTTGAAAGAGCATCTTAGAAAGAGAGATATAACCCTGTTTTGGGGTGTATTATCCTACTGGATCGAATTTCCAGACTAGTTCATCTTCTCTATCCGAAAGTCTGATGTGCTGAAGTTGTAAATCTTTGATGTAATTTATGTAGTGTAGCTCTGGAGATCCAAAAATCCATAGTGCATTCACTTTCTTCTAACCTTGAAACCAAAGAGTGGTTGTAATGGGGTCATCTAGTTGTGAGAGGAAGTAGATACATTTCTCAAGTAGAGAATTGATGAGATCTGGGGGGGAGGATATGCGTATTCCCATTACCTTGCCAGGGGTCCACTCCTAGGCGTAGATGGTTCCCACGTCCTACTTTCCAAGAAAGACCTTCTTCTATAACTGGGAAGGAGGATGTGAGGGATTTCCAGAAGATGGATCCTTTAAAGGATTTTGCTGGGGATCTGATCCAGTCTTCTAAGTATCTAGAGGCTATATATTTTTGGTGAATAACTGTGGACCAGAGATTTCTTGTGTTGATGAGCCTCCAACTAGTTTTAGCAGCTAGTGCTTTTGAGAACAATAATACGTTTTTGACTCCCCACCCTCCTAGAGCCCTTGGTCTCTCTATGAGGTCCCATTTTTCCCAGGGATGGATTTTTTTTTCTCCCTGGCCTGACCAGATGAAACGTGAACAGATTTTCAGGATTTTTTCTTGTGTTCCTTTTGGGATCCAAGCTAGTGACATCTAGTAAACCGGAATGGCTTCTAGAACTGATTTTGTTAAAGTGAGTCTCCTTGATCTGGATAACCACCTAAAGCTCCATCCAAATAATCTTTTCTCTAGTTTTGAGATGAGCCATTTCCAGTATTTTGTGAGATAGTTGTTTGGTTTCAGATGAAAACCAAGGTATTTTAATCTAGCTAAGAAGTCCAAAGGGGTGAAAGGGAAGAGTCTTTTGTACAATTCTTCTTCCTCTCTTCCCAAATATGTGAAGGAGAGGGTGGATTTCTGAATGTTTATTTGCATTCGTGTTGTATATCAGAAGAGTGTAAGTATGTTGGAAAGTGTTTATGCATCCTGACTTGAGCCACTGCAGAAAATGAGTATGTCATCGAYAAATATTAGATGGGTAAGTCTTTGGGAGTGGGTAATTTGTATTCCATGGAATTCCCCGTTAYTGATTGCATTTAATAATGCCCTGCTTAAGMCATTTTCCACTAATAAGAAGAGTAAGGGGGAAAGGGGGAAACCTTGGCATAGTCCTTTTTCTAAGATGAAGAAAGGGGAGGCAACTCCATTTATAAGGACTACAAAGGAAACTGAAGAAATTCAGGCCATGATCCATTTGATGAAGGGTACTTTGAATCCAAGATGGGTAAGAAGTAGTCTTATGTATGACTAGTTAACTCTATCAAAAGCCTTGGAGAGGTCAATTTTTAGGACTATACCTTTTTATTTTTTATTTTTCAGGCTGCGTAATCCTTCTTGTGCTACCCCTATGGCTTCATGTATTTGTCTTCCTTATAGGAAGCCAAATTGTTCTTTAGATATTGACTTGGAGAGGATTGGTTTCAGTCTTCAGGCGATAATCTTAGCAATGATTTTGTAGATACAATTGAGGAGAGAAATGGGACAGAAGTAATCAAAGGAAAGGGGTTCATTTACCTTTGGGATGAGTGTTATGAAAGTGGTATTGAGTGGGCTATGTGGCCTACCATTTTATTTGGATTCCTTTATTACTTTGAGAATGTCTTTTCCAATCAGTTCGAAGAATCCCAGGTAGAATTATATATTCCACCCATTTGATCCTGGTCTTTCATCCTTTTGAAAACTTTGCACTGTATCCTTGAGTTTTGATTCTGTAACTTATACAAAAAGGTTTTGATTTTTCTCCTCATCGAAAAAGGAATGGAAGTATAGAGACAATTTTAATATGTCAGCTAGTTTGGTTGTCTATCTTCCTTGAAAAGAGTTTTGAAGTGATTTTTCGCTAGATTTGCTAGCCCTTCAAAGGTGGTGACAAGTCTGTCTTCTTGATCCTTAAGGCTCTAGATTGTATTTGCTTCTTTCCTTACCTTTGTGTAGGCGTGGAATAATTTTGTGTTTTCATCCCCATTTTGGAGCCAAACTGCCCTACTTCTTAGTCGCCAAGTTGCTTCCAAATCAACCAGGAGTTTCATTCTTTTTGCTTCTAAGATTTTGAGCTCTTCGAGAGAGGTATTTGAAGAGAAGGTTGTGTCAATATTTTGATATTAAAGGTCTATCTGTGCTTCAGTGTTTTTTAGCTCATGTTCTTCAATCTCCTGGTTGTTTTTTTCCCAAGGGATGACCAATTTCTTTATCCTCTTTAGATTTTCCATGAATTGGATGACTGTCGGGGTTCCTTCTGAATCCCTTAGGGGGATCCAATTGTCTTTGAATAGTTTTTGGAAACTGTCGTCTTTGAGCTAGATTGAATTGAATTTGAACGAAGATGTTGACTTCTTTGGTCCAGTGTCGAGAGAGATCCAAACATGAGAGTGTCCTAATTCTCCCCCACTTCCTATCCATCGTCGAAACTGGAGTGGGAGAAGGGAAAGTTCTTTAGTGATTAGAAACTGATCTAATCATTTTGTGACCTGTGCATCTCCTATTCTTAGGTTCCTCCAAGTGGGGAGCAGTTTGGTTGGTTCAATGTCAATGAAATGATTTGAAGTCAAAAGGTGGATGAAGAAGGTTGTAAGTGGATCTAGATGGGCCGAGGGGCCCCAACTTTTTGGTTCTCCAATGGAGAAATTGAGATCTCCTCCAATGATGAGATCTTTGGCCTTTAAGAGATCATTTTTGAAGAGGGTGTTCCAAAAATGTGTCCTGTCTGTATTTGTCTTGTAAATGTTTAGAAGCCTCAGGGTCTTCCCTAGTCCTTTGACTAGTACCTCAACTCCTAGACATGAATCTAAATCCCATGAATTTAGAAGTTTTATCTTCTTTTGATTCTAGCCTATGACTAGGCCTCCTGGTCTTCCAAATGTGTCCAGGCCCAGAAAATCCCATCCTAAGAAAAGTTTTAAGAGGGCTTGGGTTGGTGAGCATTCATATACAAGTGTCTCTTGGAGGAAAAGAACATCTGGTTGGTGTGACATCACCAACCTCTTTAGAGAGGATTTTTTTTAGGGGCTTGCTAAACCCCAACAATTGAAGGAGAGGACCTTCATGGGGGAACCCTGAATGGGGTTTTTATTGCTCCAAGGGCCCCAAGGAAGGATTTTTTTTGGACTGAGGCCATGTCTAGCAGTGCTCGAGATTGTGCTAGGGAGAGGTGAGAGGGTCCACCTCTACCCTTTTTGGTTTCTGGAGTTTCGGGGAAAGACCAAGTCCTTTGTGATCTGTGGTGAAGACTGTAACTGAACAATTGTAGAGGTGGTAGCAAATAGTATAGTTATCATATCCATCAGTGGATGGTTCCTCTGTGGACTGGGAGTTTGAGTAAGTTGGGGGAGAAACAACAGGGGGGGAAGATAGAAGGGACTGTGGTTAAGTGAGGGTTGTGGAGGTGAGTGTGAGCGGGGGGGATGTAGTGAAGTGGTGAAGGGGGAAGAAGGAGGGTGGGATTCGCCCATTTAGGAAAATATTTAAAGAATTCTGAAAAGCAAAAAAAAGGGGGGGAGAAGAGAGGTGCATACCCAGGAAATAGTTGATCAAGAGTTGTGGAGAAACCTCCTGAAAGTGGTATGAAGAAGCCCCTTCGGTTGTAGTGGAAATTAACACTTGGGTGTTGTGGAGCGGCTCTGGTGGAATATTGAAAGGAGGATCTTGTTGGACTATTGTGTCTTGGAGTGTTGTAGAATCAGGGGAGGGAGTCCCCGAAGGTTGAGATCCCATCGAGGGGGAGTGACCCTCATATTTTTCTGGGCTCTTTTGTCCTTGGTCTCTATTTTCATCTTTGTTGTAGCCGTGCCTTATTATGAAAGGTTTTGTGCAATATTTTACCACGAGTCCATACTCGTGGCATAATCTGCATCAAAAAGGCACTCCTTCATAATCCATTATCTGGACTCTAGTGCATCCTAGGTATGTTAGGTTAATGAACTCCCTTAAACCTTCCYTGATGTTGAGGGAGACCAAAATGCATGAAACACCCATGTTTCCAGTAGTGAGAAATATCATGTCTGCAGAGATGTATTCACCRAGGAAATTCCCGAGTGCTTTGAAGCAGTTTTCCATCCAAAGGTGAGGGTGAAGTCYYGGGAAGCGAACCCAAATGGGGATAGAGTTGAATCTTTCGCAGCTTGTATCAAATGCAGGGTTCCAAGGTTTCATAAGTACTGGTGAGRAGTCAATGGTCTAGCTAGCATGGAGAGCTTCCAAGGGTTTTTTTGGATCGAAAAAGATAATTATGAACCAACCTCTAGAAAGTCAGAAGATGTTAGGAGAGTCTGTTCAATTTTCTCCCTAGTTTGTAGCTGCCCAGGTTTGTAGGGTTCTTTCACTCAAATGTCGATTGTATTCTTTGCCTACGAGCACTTTGTCTGCAAAAACTGAAACTCCATCCATTGTGAGGTTGTCGTCGAGGGTGAAGTTGGAGTTGGCCTTGGAAGACCCTAAGCATTTATTCCTTTTTCTTATTTTTTGTCTAGAGAAGCTAGGGTTCCCTAGTTTAGAGTTGAAGGGTGAGAGATAATCTGGAGCTTCGTAGTCCCATCCATTGATATTATGAGGAAGGAGATGTACTGCTACGAATACTTGATATGGAGGCATAGAATTTTGACCCAGCTGAGAGGAGAGACCTTCTGAATGCAGAAACCAGTCTATGGAGAAGTCTGGGTTGTATTCTTGGGTTACCTTCTCCCCTATAGCCTTTGATTTGAAGATCGTGTGCAGAAGAGTATCGGGGTGAAATCCAAGTTCTCCTAGCTCAAGGGTAGGAGAGGGTGGGTTCATTGGGTTGAGGACTGACCAAGAGACATTGACAGAGAGGGGAGAAGAGTAGAGAGTGTAGAAGAAAGGGGAGAGTTGGGAAAAGGGGAGAGTCTGGGTGGGGCCACTGATGAGAGAGGGGTTTGAGAGGAGGTAATGGGAGTATGGTGGAGTTGAAGAAAGGATCCAGTGATCGTGGTCAGTCCAGGAGAGGGGGCAGTGAAAAAAGGGGTCAAGGAGTCTGAAAGCCCTGAGAGGTGAGAAAGGAATTCATAATGAGGAATCGGGGTAAAGTGTGGAGAGAATCTCAAAGAGGATTGCAGTGGAAGTGGTGGGCCGACAAAGGGAGTGGGACTGCCAGCTGGACCAAGCCAGGGTAGGGTTTCACTCGGGTCCAAGGAGTAGTCCAACTCATCATCGTAGGTATCCATGGGTGGACCGATACTATTGGTAGGTCAGCCCCTCAGGGTTGATGGTATGTTGAAGGGTTGATCTTAATAAAGTTAATAAAGCAAATTGTGAAACTTTATTAAATTAGTTTATAATTATTTTAATTTTAAATTGATTATTTTTTAAAAGAGATTAAATTTTTGAAAAGGTAATAAGTAAGTTGTATTATACATTATGATGATGATAAATGTTCACTTTATCAAAACTTTAAGGTAAGGAATTAATTTATTTTTTTCAAATTTATTTTTTTGTTTGAAAAGATTTAAAAGAAGTGTTCATAAATCATGGTTTTGATGAGTTAAAAGGTTAGGAAGGTGGGTATTGTAACAAATATTTTGAAATTCTGATTTAATATGGATATACACTAGAAATTTTAAGAAACAATTGTTTTCATCTTTAACTTTCTTATTGTCACAAAGGTGACAAATTATTTTAACCCATGATGTTCTAGGAATTGTCCAACACTATATTTCAATATGGACCTTGTGAAAGTTTTTTCTTATTTTAACAATGTTGATTTTGAGAGTTTTTTCTTATTTTAGAAATGTTGATTTTCTTCTTTATTTTAGTCAAAAGAGAGATACTTTTGATTTTCTAGATTGTGGTTGATCACCTCCTAAAGTATCTTAATTTTACCTTATTGTTTATTTTTTAATCACACAACAATTTCTCCTTAAATTTAGATCTAATAATATTTTTAATATTATCCTTATTCTAGAGAGTAACATTTTCCTTTATTCCCAAATGATTTATCTAACATCTTTATGTCAACCCTCTTTGAGTTGTAGTTAGTTTTAACTCGAGTTTGAAGAATCTATGTGGTTTATCTTGTTCTTGTACCTTAGGTACCAAGTCATAGTGATATGGTGTATTGTCTTTAATTTTGAGATTGTAATTTAAAAAAAAATGGATTTTCTCTATATTTCTTTGTGATTATCTAAAGATGCTACAACCCCAAATTTCAAAACCATATAAGATAACAAGAGTAATTAGAGTCTCAAAGAGGAGTTTCCCTTTATCCCATATCCAAAGGTCCCTTGATTTACAACTATTTTCAAGTTCATAATAATTTTTTCACCCTCCATTTATCTTTTTCCCAATGTTGTAGCTCCAATTAAGCTTGTGATGAAAATCAATTCCAAGATATTTGTATGAAGTCACTTCCTCAATTTTTTTGATGTCATAAACAAAATTAGTGTAAGTGATATTTTTAGATTTAATTATCATAACCTTCATTTTGTCAACGTTAACGGTCATACCCACACTAAAACATAAATCCTTGAGAATTTTTAGTTGCTTTTCTAGATTGAATGGACTCCTCACCATAAGAATAATATCATCAATGTAAAGAAGGATGATGACTATACTAGCTAGAGTCACGCCAACACAACCTACTTCTTCCAAAAAAACCTCTAACTTGCCAATGTATATGCCAAAAAGGGTAGGGGACAAAGGACAACCTTACTTAACTCCTACATTATAATGAATTTCTTCCGACCAACTGTTAGTGTTCCTAAACTTGGTAATAACATTCTGATATAACCATATCGTGGAAACTCTAAACTTGAAAAGAAATTTTAGCTCTTCTAATCTATGCCAAATACATGGTCTATGTCAAAAAAATTTATAAAGTCAATGAACAAAAAAGGAGATTGGTTTTATTATTGCAACACTCCTCCGCAATGATCATAATCATAACAAGGTGGTCCATAGTTGAATAATACCTCCTAAATTTGGCCTTCCATTTAGCTCTTTTTCCATGGTTTTCTAACCATACATTGGTTTTATTTTCCAAAATAATTCCATATAACTTGGTTAAAAGGGGGATAATCATAATGGTAATATAATTAGAAGGTTTTTTTTAACCTTACTTTTAAAAATATGTACAATGAGGATTTGATTCCAAGGTTTAGTGAAGTGCTACTTTACTGTTAAATTTAAATGTTTGTGGATGTGAGAGATGAGGATAGGCCATCCAATTTTCAATATTTATGCTTGGTAGCATTTTATTTCCATAACTTTCCATGTTGCAAGTTGTTTAACCCCAAACTCTATGTTTTCTATAGAAAAAAAATTCTTATGTAGAAAGGATTTAAATTTTGTCCGCAACACGAAGGGATTTGTAAATATTTTTAAGTTAGGAATTCCAGTCCCTCAACTAAATCATATTGTTTTCTTTAGTTTTATGTGTCGGAATTTGCCTCTAAAATTTCTTGGGATATAGATAAGATAGGTGCAAAATCTTCTCTTTCTTTTGATTTATGTAGTACCTTTTTTTCCTTTTAATTGGGGCTTTATACCTATTTATATTGTCATATTTTAAAGAATCATTAAAAACATTCCTAATGCTTTTTAGATAGTAATCTTACATTCTTTATCATACCAAGGGTTGGTTGTTTTATTTTTCTTTTTACACAAGAACTTGGTAAATAAGTTGTTAATGGAAGTAGAGAGGGTCATCATAAAATTGTGATAGATATATTGAATCTTGTCCTTATTTGATAGGAAATTTAATCCATTATTGAATCCTTTAAAAAAAAATCAACCTTCTTTTTTGTCAAAGATCAAGTGCTTTTGTTTATCAAAATTATCTTCAACAAGGATTTTGTGCATAACAAAGTTTAGAGTTAGGGTTAAAGGTCTATGACTAGAGTCGAGCTAATGGTCATTTAAGATGTCAAGATTTACAATTTGGTTCTATATGAGGATATAAGATATCACATAATCTGTGACACTATGATGAAGCCTATGAATACAAGTCATTTGGTTGGATTTCAACCACTTCATTAGACAATTGAAAATTATTATATCTTGAGAACTATGGAGATTGATTAACCTAGTACCAAACAAATTCTAAACCAGTTCCTCTAGAGTTTATTTTGTATCTGCTAGCTAAAACAAGGTCCTCATCTAGCCATAGAGGATTAAGGTTGGAATCATTGCTTAAATTAATATCTTTATTAGGGTTTTCTAACTTGAAAGTCTCCTACAAATAGGATATTACCTGAAGGATCAAATCCCATCACTGAGAGGGGGGGTGAATTAGTGACACAATAATTTGATCATATTTTTACTTTTGTCAATGCAAAAAAAAATTGAACAGAATATTTTATTGTAGAACCCAATTGGGAAAACCACAAACACTTTTCTATTAACTGCAAAATTTTTTTTTACAAGTTACAATAGGAGGAAGATGTTCTTCCTCTTTAGATCATCACCCACTGATCAGGATGCACCCACACCCTTGTTCACCAGCTCCAACTGGTAGGAGGTTACAACCCCCTATTTATTCAGCTACAACTGACAAGGAAGCACCTACTCCCCTGCAGGCTCCAACCTGCCCTTGCACCACCCTGCCACCCTTTGTTCATCAATATAGAAATAGGATATGCAGTCCAATAATGGTCTTCTATATTAAACATTGGATTGCATAATTGTTTCTTTGTCTCCTTCTCTTGATCTTCAATAAGACATTGATAGACCCCCTTTCTAATTTACATATCAGCATATTTATAAGCCTTTAAACTTTTTAACACAACTCTTCATAAACAACATGTTTGTTCATTTAATATTACATAACCTTTTTTTTAAGTAACATAGTCATTAACATGAATTTTCATAACAACACATTATCTTAACAACCATCCGACATATTTTTCATAAATCGATCACATGTATGGATTGATTTCTTTTTAACTCGATTCCATATATATGCAAATATTACAAAAACCGAGTTCTGTAGAGGCTCTTCCTTCAACCCATTTACATGTGACCACAGGCACAGGACCATGGGCTTATTAATTTAAACATTGTCTCTTATTTCACCCTTTTCCTTTTAGCCCCCATATATCCAGTGATCTTACCGTGTTTTTCGGTACTTTGTCCTTCAGGATGTCAGGCCTTTGCAATCTTTCAAATCTTCTAAATCAGATTTCACCAAAACATATCGGGCAATCAACATTCATTCTTTCGTTAGTCGAACAATCTTGGCTTGTCCATAGGTTTCGAAAAAATTGACGACCATGACTTAATATACAAGTGAGTGAATAGTTCATGTTTATTTTGGGAGTTCAAGGCTTTGGGAGTTCGGATAATTGTTGCTCCAATTTCCTTTGCAGTGATCACTTGCTGAATTAGTCATAAAGTGGTGAAGACCACTTGCTGTCGGTTAACACTTCCACTTACGCTATCCTTCCATTGTACTTGATCGACGGTTGAGAATGCTCCCAAAGTGTTCTTCAGATTGGACGACTCATATCCACTTTGGGGCTTCGACATTTGGGACTTTGCATGTTTGCTGGTGGTAAAATCATAAAGTGAAAACTCTCAGAGTGATGTAACTTGTTGACATGGAACTGACTATGTGGATACCACATGTTGCTTAGATTTGTGGCTTATGTATTCCTAAAGTACCTATGGGACCTTGACACTTGTCATCATCTGATTACGCAATATGTCCTTGCTGACATAGATCTCTTCATGTGACATGTGTTCTTCTCCTTGATCTAACGGTCAGGATACTTCCCGAAGTGTTCCTCAGATCGGACGACTCATGTGCACTTTGAGACTTCGGCTTTCGGGACTTCGGGTAATTCAATTTCTCCACTTCCCAATTCTCTCGAAGTGAGACTCCCCGAAGTATAAACCTCAAGTAACTTGACTTCATCTAATGGTCATTCTTTAACCTGAAAAGGCTTAACATGATCCAACGACTGTCAGTAATTTGACTATT
>JASDQU010245736.1:2198-16692 GCA_032191745.1 Picea mariana | reverse complement strand
TTTATTGTGGAATGTGATGCCTCGGGAAGTGGAATTGGTGTTGTTCTAATGCAGGAAGGAAGGCCCCTTGCTTTTGAAAGTCAGCCACTCAAGGGAAAGGACTTACACAAACCCATTTATGAAAAGGAAATGATGGAAATACTACATGCATTGAAGAAATGACGCCCTTACCTAATAGGTAGGCACTTCAAGTCAAAACAGATCATGATAGTCTTAAATAATTCTTGGAACAAAGATTATCTTCAGAAGAACAACAAAAATGGGTGACAAAGATATTGGGCTATGATTTTGAAATCATCTATAAAAAAGGGAAGAAAAATGTTGTGGCAGATGCACTCTTAAGAAAGGATGAATATGGCGAGGCCTTTCTTTATGCTATCTCGATCATTCAACTCGATTGGATAATAGAAGTGAGGGATGAATGAAAGAATGATGAAAACGTGTGGACTCTCATTCAAAGGTTGCAGCAGGATTCCAGTGCATCATATACATTTACATGGAAAAATGATTCACTGTGGTACAAAAATCACTTATATTTATGTAAGAACTCCAAAATCAAACAAAAGGTACTATTGGAATTGCACACCTCTCCGGTAGGAGGGCGCTCAAGATTTTTGAAAACCTACCATAGGGTCAAGAAGGATTTTTTTTGGGATGGCCTTAAAACTGATGTTCAAAGGTTTGTGGCAGAATGTTGGTTTGCCAACAAAATAAGGTGGAAACAATTAAGACCCCAGGCCTTTTACAACCATTAGCCATCCCAAGTCAGCGCTGGGAGGAGGTTTCCATGGATTTCATCACAGGGTTACCGAAGTCTGAAGGAAAGAGTGTCATCATGGTGATTGTTGATAGACTGACCAAGTACACACACTTTTGTGCACTCTATCATCCCTTCAAAGCCAGTACAATTGCCACCGTATCCATGGAGACAATTCAAAAGCTACATGGAAGCCCAAATATTATTGTAAGTGACAAAGATCCCATCTTCACTGGACATTTTTGGACAAAAATATTTTCGTGTTTGGGTCCTCAATTGGCTCATAGCTCATCCTATCATCCTCAATTTGATGGACAAACCGAGACAGTGAACAAATGTCTGGAAGGCTACCTTCGTTGCTTTGTCTATGATAAACAAACACAATGGTTCAAATGGTTACTCTTGGCAGAATGGTGGTATAACACTTCCTTTCATACTGTAACAAAAAAGACACCATTTATGGCACTCTATGGATACCACCCTCCTTCCATCACTTATTCTCTAAAAGAAAAATCTAAGGTTCAAGCAGTGGAAGATCACATCGAGCATCAACAACAAGTTCTCCATTGGAGGAATAGGAAGGAAGGAAAAATCATATTGCAGCCTGAAGCTATCATTGACACAAGAATTCACTAGCGGCGGAATAGGTCCATTTTAGAGTATCTCATTAAGTGGAGGAAACTACCTGCTGAAGATTCACTTGGGAAGATTAGACTTTTATACGGAGCATCCATAATTACTCAGGCGTTGCAGACAACACTTGTTTTAAGGGGAGAGGCATGTTAATCCATAAAAAGTGGCACATTAACCCTTAATTGGGGCATATTAAATTAGTAATGTTATTTTATTTATGTCGACTTGGGTCCATTAGTTGTAATTGTACCTCATAGTCTCCTATATATACCAAGGAGACCTTTTCATTTGGAATCATCTTGTATTTGGAAATTTATGTGGTGTATAAGGAGGTTTCCCCCTCGAAGAGGCTTATTATCTGAAATTATCTCTTGTCCAAGGCGTTGAGTACTTATTCTGAGGTTTTTCTATGCTATCTTGATATTTGGTTCTTAACAATACATGTGACCACAACCCATAAATATGTATCATTATGTACTTGTAACTATGGTTCAAGTAGTATTTTTTTATTCGTGTACCGTATCACAAGGTATGGTTAAGGTCAACCTAGTCAAACTCGATATGTAGGCTAATCCCTCTTAAGGTATGTGCCCTTGTTTTGTGGGCCGATAATGCCCTGATGAAGGGACACCTTGTTATCACCCTAATTTTGCGTGCGAAATTTGAGCAAAAATTCTTGAAGACATCACACGTTCACAATAAAACACATAAATACAACATATCATGCCACATCATGGTGTGGATTTTTTTTAGCAAAACAACAATATTGGTTTTTAATGCAACTCATAAATTTTACCTATTTCTTAGAGGTTTTTTTGGATCTTAACCCTATGAATTTTCATCCTTAAGACTATTATGAAATATAAACACAATAACAACAAGAACATACAATATTTCAACTATTAACAACCTCAATCAACTATGCAATCAAGAGATAAGATATCATTGTGTTCCAATATGTTTCAACCCTCTAAGGAAATCTTATCATGTATATAACAGATCTGAAAACGCTTTTGGTAGTTGTAAATATGCCCATATACCCTTCAATTATAATGTTAAATCACTTGACACATTCACCCTTAACTTATGTAAAACCAACAAGACATATAGAGCTAGAAATCACAAACCAAGAAGAATATAAATGGCTGAAAATCAAAATCTACAATAAGACAAACATTGGATAGTTGAAAACTTCATTAATATGCATAAACATGAAGTTCATATGCATACCATAGCCTTATCATAAGGATAGTGCAATTCCTTATCTCTCAAAACCTATGTCAGGGAAAACTAAGAAAACCTTAGCTCACATCAAGGAGATCCAACAAGCATATGTTACACAAGCATGTCCTCCAAGGTAATATGTCTCCTCTTCTCCTTCACTTGAACAACTACAACCTAGGGTTTCATCTCAAAACCATAATCTCCAAATCTCCAAGGGACAAAACCTTGACCTTATTCTTCAAGATGCTCCAACAAGCTCAAGAAACCCTCATGGCTCCAAGAGAGAGAGAGAGAGAGAGAGAGAGAGAGAGAGAGAGAGAGAGAGTACATAAGAAGATCCAACAAAGAGAGAAGAAGTGGTGCACTTCTCTTTATCACATCTCTAACAAAAGAATAAACAAGAACAAGTTATGAATGAATAGTAAAGGACCCTCTCCTTCCTCTATACATATGAGAGATAAGGGAGGCCAACAATACATATGCAAGCTAATGCCCTTAAAAGCTACCTACAATAGCACATGTAGGCTTGCACATGTGGAGCATTACACTCCAAGGGTACACATAGAATACTCCAAGGTCATGTCATCCACAATCAAGGCTCCAAATGCAAGGGTTATCCATAAGCTATGTCTAACACTCCTCCTACAAGCCTCCAAAAACACCAACAATTTTCCCAAGCCATGTATTTCATTGGGTCCACTCCCCCTACATGAACACTATCACAACCCAAGCATCCCTGAGCCAACTCCAAGCCTACATGCAAGCATCCAAGCCACCAAGTGTTTTCCAAGGCCTAATGCCCTCCTCTATGATTCAAAATACTCCTCCTCCTAAGTAGGTCATTCTCCAAGCAAGTAACCATCTCCATGTACCCAATATGTAAAACATCACCACAACTATCAAGAGATCTCCAACACCGTAGTGAAGAATATCATGCAAGCACCTAATGAAGGTCAAACAACCACTAAGTAAGCCATCTCCAGTGTGAGAATCCATCACAAACCATATTCCATGTGCAAATCCATCATGAACCATCCAGGGGCTAAACATACACCATGTGCCCCAAATATCATGAAGCACCCCCAAACATGGTGTAAACACTTTCAGAGTAACCCCAAAATATAACACTCCCTCTTTACAAGGAAAGTGATTTTCACCAACACCTATTAACTCCATCTACAACTTCGCCAAATCTACCACCTATAAATCTATACTTGTTACAGTCTCAAAATCAACCATTGTCTCCTAAAAATGAATTATCACCCATGCTATCATGACATCTTGATCCTCCAAAGAATATTGACCACGTGTGAATCTAAAGGAACATAACCATGGAACAAAAGCAACCTACAAAACTCCATCATCCCTCAAGTCAACAACATGAGCCAAAATCAATGGACACCACATTATGAGTTGACCAAGACATCATGCAAAGAGAAACACATATCCATACAAGAGCAAGACAAGTGGATCACATATATCAAAGTCACAAAGATAAAAATCTATAGAATTTAACTCATTGATCCTAAAATACAAAGCTCGTGGTATAGGTAAAAATCCATGCAAGACTATTAACAACATGTGAACATGTGAATCCTTCTAATGTACCTCAAAACTTCCACAACTAAAACAACCTAAACAACATCAAATCCCACATCCCAAGATAATATTGAAGTGAGAGTAACATCATGGTCAACTCCCTCTATTCAAGAGAATCCAATAACCTTATCCCTATACTCTATAATACTCCCATAAGAGGTAATCATGGAATCAACCTCAACATCACCCTCCATCAAGGTATAACACCTCTGCTCCTCAAGACAAATGGAAGGCTCATGGATAGAAGAAACCAATGCAATATGACTAACATATCTTTTAGGAGGTATACTCACCCTCATAGAAGGAGGTATACTCACCCTCATAGAAGATTTTGGCACTCTTACTTGCTCATGGGCCTTCTCAAAACTAGATGGCTAATCCAACTTTTGATTGGAGTGTACAACTACCACTGGATTGACAAGTAACCTATAAAATCCACCTTTTCTCACCCCTCTAGCTAAAGTCCTTAGACTAGCTAGACTATAATCATTAATGGTGCATTGTTGTCCCTCAAAAGAAACTCTCCATTGTAAGTCTATCATACAAGAAAATTAAAGAAGGTTCTTTTTTAAAACATAAACAAACAAGACATTGTCGAACTCAAGAACATCACCTATAGACATCTGGAAGGAAATGGATCCAACTCCTCTCATAGGATAAGTAGAATCATCACCAAGATCCACACTCATGCCTCCCTCTTGCTCCCAAAACTTGTTGAATAATGACCTAACATATGTCATATGTCTCAAAGCTCCATTATCCACATACCATCCAACATTAGACATAGTGTTAGAGGACAAACAAGCGATGATGGAAAAGGCGGTCTCAAACTGAGAGGGATCCTCCTTTCCACCTACTATAGTCCCAACTACAACCTACGTTATACCCTTCTCCTTCTTCTTAAACATACACTAGCTAGCATAATGTCCCATCTTGTGACATTGGAAACACATCATCTTACTCAATTCCTTGTTTCATGTATATGTGCCTTCCTTCTTCTTATATTCTTTCTTGCCACCCTTCTTCATCTTCCAATGATGACAATTGCATCTACTTCCCCTTGTTGCTCTGAACAAGACTACAATTTGATTTCTTCATACACAAGATCAATCCAAATATTTTGAAATTTTGGCAAGGTCTCATGACCACAAACACCTTAAGAAAAAGGCATCTAGGAAGGAACAAGTCCATTCAAAGCAATGGACACCAACTCTTGATCCTCCATCAATGGTGGCTGACAAATCTTTCAACTTAATGATCTTGGTCAAGTATCTCACCATAATATTTGTCTTGCTCACACTACAAGGAGAATACCTTATAGAGGAGGTTTTTAGTGTTATAAAATTTGGAAAAGTTAAAAAAAAAACCTCCGCTACAACCTCCTCTATTGGTTGTGAAGGTTTTAATGGATGTTCCATATAACTAGAAAAATTTGGGCGGGCGAAGGTTGTAGTGGATTTATTTATTTATTTTTTCCGGTGCTTTTATTGTCAAAACGCACCGGTGCACTATTAAATAAAAATGCCCCAATGCATACCTAAACATAAAACACACCAAAACGACCTTACATAAAATGCCTTGGAATGTACATAAAACCAAAAAACGCATTGGTGTGCCATTACATAAATTCTTGGTGCGTATGTAAAACAAAAATGCACCAGGGCACGATTACATGAAATGCCCTAGTCTGTACAGAAGATGAAAACATGTATGTTCACCATTACATTACCGCCTCGATGCATACATATGACGCAAATGCATCGGGGCGACTATGGTTATTATGCCCYAGATTCCCATTTTGTTGTATGCAACTCCRATGCGCTTGTATTTTATGTCCATCCTGATACTTGTATAATTCGTACGTTCTAATACCTATATTAAATATGACGCACCGCTGCATTTATTTTATTAAACACACCAGGGYGTTTAAGTTTTTTAAARCACCGATGTTGTTATTATATTTAAAAAATCGATGCGTATTTATTACACGCCTACCGTAAAATTCGAAAACAATATATATTATTGCACATTTTATGCACCGATGCTTCCATATAATTAATATGTATCGATGCTTTAGCATGCTTAATATGCACCRGTGCATATAACYCGTTAAAAAACACCAATTTCTATATTATTTCAGACACCATTTTGTGAGTTCATAATAATGCATCGATATGTATATATTTTAATTAATTGTTTGTTTACAAWTATTTTTTTATAATAATATTKTTTTTTATATTTTTGTTATTGCATTTTAATATAATGAAAACATTAATGTCTTATTCAACATATTACATCTCTGTTATTTGCAACAACATAAATCATTCACATATTAATTAATCAATTATTTGCAACAATGTAAATCATTCACATATTAATTAATCAATAACGCAACATTTTACAACATTTGACAATGCAATAAAATAACAAACTAATTTTATCATATATGAATAAGAGACTCGTGGTCATACAAAATGGAACAATGTAAAGGTCCACGATAATCAAAATGAAACCAATATGTAATTGTTACAGTTATTGGTAACATGTCCTCATGCAATTGGGATATTATGTCCACTACATTAAGCAAAAATATCCCTGATTTTTAAAGACCGATATTACAAAACATACAACTTGCAGTAACATACAATTATATTGATTTTCATTCATCACTTGAATTGTTGTCATTGCTTGAGTTGTGTGCATCCCTCATTTCTTGATTAGTTGTAGGCAATATTGTACTTTGGTTATTTAAACATATGATTTCTTGCTCTACTTCGTGTTGACGTTCCAACTGCTCCTGTTCCATCTACAAACATATAGAAATAAAGCGTAATAAGTAAATATGCTTTTATAATATAGTAGAATATACATAATTGCGTAAATAAAAAATTGGGCCATTGCAACGAGTGATTTGTAAACCATATACATCGTTTCCAAGCCTTGTCTCATGCCCGTTATCACAAGATTTATGTTGGCTACTCCCCATACTTTGTTTTCTGCATGTTTAATATGCCATGACAAAGCATAGTCGATATAATTAATATAAATGTTTCTTATTGTTCCATTAATTATAAAAAAAGGGAAGTAAACACCATAGCTACTTACAAATTATTCAATTAAACCTTGATACTTCAACATATACCCACAACCCTTAGTTAACCCAATGGTGATCAATTGTTTGGTTGGCTCTTCTTTGTATGCTAGCACCTATTAGAAGACATCCATGGATCAATGTAAATTAATTTTTTWAATATAAAGATCATAACAAATATGAAAACTTAAGTAATGTTGAAAATGCAAGTACTCACAAACTTTGCAATCAACCATTTTTTTCATTGTCGTYATGTMTTATGTGTTGATTGGACTCCATTTYGTTTTATTTTATGCAACAAAAMAATTGAAAATTAACATTTAATATGATACATAAATTCGATGTACATAAAAGAATTAATGAATGATCACATACATCTGATGCACATTGTTGTTGGGATGCATCCTCCTGTGATGCAATTATGTTCATATTTTACAATCTCCTTGTACACTCTTTTGGACATCCCTACTGTCATGYATTGGCTTTCCCCTCATTTATCGCTTGGAATTTTCATAATCTTCCTGGAAAAAAAAAGCACAATATTTTTTTCTTAAATGGACATGAAAGTAAATATAGTAAAACAAATTAATTTGGTAATTATTGGAACATATTATAGAAAAACATGTTTAGTAATAATACTTTTTATATGATTCTTTTTKGTTATTGTAAKTTTTTGCTATTGCAAGTCTCACGGGTTTTATTGACCATGGCTCTGGAAATGCTTCTTGTAGTGTACCTATAACGTGATTCTTGGAGTCACTTAATAGATTTTTGTATTGTAAGTGGAAATTATGTCTATACGTTCTTCCCAAGTTATATCCCTCAAAGCTCTGTAAAACAATTTTCCCCTCTCATTAACTTCAAACACCACTCCAGATGAACTGATGACCAAGTCATCATCATCATTTACATCCTTAACAATTTTTGTCCTCTTAGGACGAGATTCCATCCCCTGCCTATCGATCCCTACATAACATTAAAAAAATGTGAAATCAACTGTTTAAAATTTGTTAGCGATTAATGTTAAGAAATTCATTTTTAGTAAAAGTCAAAGAAAAACTTAATGTTGATTACCTTTTGATCCACCTATTTCCTTTCTTTGCAACATTTTCATAAAGCTTTTACACTCTTTTGCACTAATATTGCGAACAATCTTGTCCAATTTCTTCAAGTTTTTGCTTTGCTTGACACACATTAACCAATACACATCATTAATTTAAACTTACAAATATTTCAAATATATTAACTTTTTAATAAAACTTAAAGAACCTGCCTCCCTCTCTTATTGGGATGAGCTACCATTGTGCTCATTGCAATAAGATGTTTTCTTTGAATTTCTATCAACCATCTTGTATAATTTTTTTATTATGAATCATCAGAAATAGAAATTATGAAATTTTTATACAATTTAATAATTCGGTGCACTTAATTAAACATAATGCACTGGGACGTAAAATATATATTCACATTGGGGCGTCAAACATATACTTGCACCGGTACATACTATTAGTCATTGCACACCGCTAACATGTATGAATACAATACAAAATCAATACTATTTATTTTTTCGACCAATTGGTGCTTTTCATAGAAATATGCGCCCCAATGCATTTTTCTATAAAGCGAACATCGAGTCGATACTTCTATATAGTGCACACTAGGGAAATTTTCCTATACAATACGCACTGTGTACCGCTGAAAGTTTTTTTTTTTTAAATCACTGACAATGACAAGGTTGACATGATTTGGGATCCGATGCAATGAGTGGTACCATTGCAATGGATACCAAACACCCCATATGCAATAAACCCTATAAAAACCTATCACTTAAAAAATTAAACCCTATAAAAATCTATCGCTTAAAAAAATAAACCCTATAAAAATTTATTGCTTAAAAAAAGAGGGGACCAACAAAAAACAACAAGAAAGATACAACTTCCAATACCGAAGGTAACTATTAAACCCTTGTATTTTTTTAACATGCATTGAAAATAATTTGAATCAAATAAGGAAATATTGAAATGATCAGTAGAATGAAATCTCATGCCTGAAATTTCTTCTATTCCAATTTGTATGTGCCCTAATGATCCCTTCCAATTATGGCTCTTCAAAAAAATCTAGCCACTCCAAAGTCTTTCGTGGTAAATCTCTCTTCCACAAATTCTCCCTTTAAATTCTACCCAAAAATGAAATAATGAATAATGTTTTAATTTATAAACAAATACATTTTGAAAAATGAAATTCTCTCTTTTTTCGTTGTGTTTTTTCAATTTGTATGTAAAAAAACTTATTATACTATATATTTTTTTAAAATTAAATTTGTCGTTAAATCGGTGCGCCTCATCGATTCGTGCACATCAGTGCATATATAGTAAACAATGCATTGATACCAATTTTATCGACAAAATAGAAATGCAAACCTCCACTATTAAAATTTACAGATATTTTGGTTTGCAAAGGTTTTAACGGATGTAACTGTTCAGTGTGTTTCATAGTTGGTTGCACCAATCCATTCTATATATATATAGACGCACCAATAAATTATAAAATAAATAAAAGCGTCGATGAATTTTAATATCAGATTCATGCATGTATTGACGATGTTGTTGGCTCAAATACAGGGAAAATAATGTTATAATATCAAATGGTCAATACTTCAGATTTGAACTCATTCCATATTGTTGCAAGTTTGTCAACTTCTCCCACACCATTTGAAGTAAGTCTAGACTTTATTTATAATTCATTTATTTGATTGAATTTGTACCATTTATGCACGTACATTTGAACATTTGTTCATTGAATTTTGTAGGATCATAAAATGAGATCGAGTTCGAATGAACAAGATATTCCACCAGTGCAAAAATGTTGCAAGCTTTTATTAGGAGAAAGATACCGTAGACAAATGTTTGATAAAAATGGACAATTGTTTTACTCTCCCAATTGTAACATGCCATCTTCCAATGACCTGCATCCTGGGTCAACGATATTACACCATGAATTGGATCTATTTTATGACAATGTGGTATGTGGTTGTTCAAAATGTAAAGGGTTGAAGAAGAACCCTCGACGTGTCACATTGTCTTATTATATTAATGATCAACTACCCAAAATTGATGGTCTAATACCTCCCACTGTAGTCAATAATCCAATAGGTGATATAGAAAAGACACATAGGAACACTTCCATATGATTCCTTTTTGAAAAGTTGGAAGCTAGATCAACTACGTTTCGTCCTAAATGAGCCAACAGTGAGTTCTTATAATGAGCCAACATATGATATCAATACTGCCCAAAACATCACTACTAGGAGATCAAAAAAGTTGTATGAGCTGAGAGCGAAAATGTCCAAGTACACACCAAAGTCTATTCAATTGTTGGAAGGTAGCGATGACTTCCCTTTTCCTATCCATCTACAAAGTAAATATAAAACATGTTACAACCGAGCTTTGTATGGCGCTTGGTTGTCGTCCATGCCTCTGCTCGATGTTGGAACTGAATTCTCTTTTTGTGGTAATAGTTATATGATTTCCAAGTCTAAAATAGATGGTTCAAATCTTGGGTTTTTTATACTTTTACATGTATTCATTCCTCCCAAATAATCAATGACACTTATGCCATTTTTTGGTCCTCTTTATAGTCAATCTAATTACTTGAATATTGTCAAATACAAACATAGCATTTTCGTGTATAGTATGTGCATGAATGGTTATGCTTCTGGAAAATTTAACAGGAAAAATCTGTTATATATCAATGGTCGTCCACAAACTCATGGGAACATCGCATGGTTCATAAATAGTTGCAGGGCCTCATTATTTAGTGTAAATTGTTCATTTGAGGAAAACTACAATGACAAAGAGTTCTTTATGAAAATGAAGACATCCATATTTGTTGTTGAGCATGCAATCCATAGTTTGTTTCCTGGTGACAAATTGTTAATACACTATAACTTTCATAGACCACCAATTGATCGTCAAAAACACCTTGCATTGGGTCTACCTTTAGACGTCCCCCCGGGACATAAGAAAAAAATGATTGAGTAATTGTATTTTTAGATTTTCAATGGAACCAATGTAAATGTATTGCTTAATTCAACGTTAGTTTTATAAAGTGGTTGGTTGCATGTTACAATCATTACATCAAAGATGGGGACTAAGCTCCCTATAACTTCTACACATGAACTTTTGTTTACTTTATTTATTGAGTTTGCTTAATATTTTTTATATTTTTAAATATTAATAATGATCCTTAGCCATTATAAGCCTTGCACACTAGGCATTGTATTAAGCCCTAATATGGCTCACATGTGAAAAATAATGTTTCCCCCCTTAAATTTGATGCTTTATGGATTATTCATGATGCAAAGGGCCCTATAATATCAAATAGGCTCACAAAGTGAATATGAAAAGCATCACTTAGTTAAGGATCTCTTAGGATTAATTGTTGAAGACAAATGATAGTTGTATATTAGTTATTTGATAAGACATATAGATTAATAAAATGATTTTGATTACATGATTACAAAAAATATGAGAATGAATATTAGTAATTGTAGAATTTACATAGAACACTAATGTTATAGGATGCATACACATTATGTAAAATTAATTTTTTTAGCAGGAAAGTATCTTATGTCCATGTTATATAATGACTTCATGTCAAATTTTATTTTGTCTTAAAAAACATGGTGGTGGTTGGGACTGCATAAACCGATTAATTAAATTCATCATTTCCAAATCATTTGTTATTGTGTTTCATTTTGACAATCAGGGATGATTTTAAGGATGGAAATTTATTTTAAAATGTAGAAACCTTGGCGAATCTTATTAATCCTTCATATGTCAACTATAAATGTTTGGCGATATTTTTGCAAAAATATTCAAATTTATAAGTATTTTATATAGTTTTTATAAAAATTTGGCGATTTTTTAGGTAAAATAATTTTATCTTATAGAATTTAGGTGAATCATTTTTAAAATAGCAAATCTCGTTTTTGGAAAAACCATGGAAAATTAGCCCATGAGCAAAATTTAGCCCCTAAAATCATCCCTGTTGACAATATTTTAAAATAGTTTACACAGACTCATCTTTGATGAAATTGCATGCATCTATAGATCTATTTCTATGGATTCAAAATATATAATTTTATTCAAATGTTATTATTTGATCAATTGCATGCATTTATAGATTTATCTTTTTAATTCCATATATATATATATATATATATATATATATATATAATAATTTTTTTTTATTGATTCCTATTATTTTAATATTTTTTCATGTACATGTATCATAATTTAAAAATACATGTCTATGTTTTTTCAATAAAATTTTAACACAATCGTTTTTAAAAAATTGACATTTTCGCCTACAAACTAAAAAAAACATATTGATTCTATTAACACCTTTTTAAATTATTATTATTATTATTATTATTATTATTATTTTTACAGAAACGATTATGGAGTATTTATATTCATCTTGGCCTGAAAGCCGAAAATCTGATTACATTGGTGATTTCTTTGTTCTGTTGCATCTCACTGCTACAGATGAGGGTGCAGCTGAGGCTTGAAGATTTCTTCCTTGACAAGGAACCCATAGAAACGATTTCAGAGATTTTCCCCCACTTGGAGATACAAACAAATTTGTTTAATAGCAAGTAGTAAAACATGGCAGCAATCAGCTTAAGGAATGGGTTCCCATGATTCTTCTTCGTCTTTCATCTTGACCCCGGCAGAGAGAAGGGCAGCTTTGTTGGCTTCGATGTCCACCGCTTTATTATGAGTTCTCAACACATGGTAGTACTTCAAGTTCTGGAAAGTGTTTTCCAAGCCTTTGATTCTAGTTAGAAGCCTTGATAGTTTTAGGTCCAAAGTTGGGGAATTGGAAACCACTGCGTTTATAACGATCTGGGAGTCACCTATAACATTAGCTTCATTTATGCTTAATTCTTTGAGGATCTTTAGACCTTGGAAGAGGGCCAAGGCCTCAGCTTGAATGATGGAAGAATATTCAAGTTCCCAAGCATAGGAGTGGATTTTATCCCCAAATGGATTTACAACAACACCTCCTGCACCAGCTTTGCCCGGGTTGCCCTTTGCTGCTCCATCAAAAAAGAGGGAATGCCTTGCTTGCGATTTGATCCAGTCTTGAAAGTCGATTTCAGATTTCCTTATTTGCCAATCTTTAATAGTAGGAGCTTTTCTGACTGCTGGGAGAAATTGAATATCTAGAATTGATCCCCATGTGATGTCCTGTTGGCTGAGATTGGAGTCATCTTTTATGTCAGTCAAGCATTCCTTTATTTGGCATTTAATCTTGATTTCTAAGGCCTTGTGGTTCTGCTTTGTATTTCTGAAGATTCTTCTATTACGTTCTAGCCATATCTGCCAACAGATAACCTTTGGGAGGACAACCCATGCCGATTTAATTATCTTGTTTTTAGGAGGAGGGCCAGGATATCTGATTGCCCATTTAGAGAAGAGTTCAGCAATGGAACAAGGGAGCGTGAAATTAGGATCCAAATCTTGAATAAAGGAAGACTAGATCTGCTTGGAGAAGTTGCATTCTAGAATTAGGTGGACTGTTGTCTCTGCCTTTTCATTGCACAATGAGCAGATAGAGGGACCGTAGAATCCTTTCTTCTGCAAATAATCATAGGTTAAGATTTTTCCCTGGCAGAAGAGCCAGGCAAAGAAGTCCACTTTGGGCCATGAAGGAAAGTGCCAGACCCCTTGCCAAGGAGCCGGGTCAGGGGTGGCGTATGGCCTCTCATTCAGTTTGGTGTACCCCAAGGAGACGGCGTAACCTCTGGCATTCGGCCCCCATCCTTTCGAGTCTCTTTTCCTCATGTGCGTGGGCGCCAAACCGTGCAGTAAATTGAGCAGCGTGGTCCATTCAGTGGTCAAATGATCCGGCACCTCAATGCGTTTCCATCCTGCCCAAACAGAGTTGTTCCAACATGAAATATCCCACAACGATCGCAGTCCCTCTCTGTCCATCCAACAACGCAGCAATCTAATGGAGGCTCTGTCTTCTATTGGATCCTTATTCATGATTTTGTCTGTCCAAATGTTGATTTTTTTCCCGTTACCTGGGATCCAGTAGGAGTGCGCAGTAATTAGAGGGGCGGCTTTAGCATATAGTTTGAGAAATGCCGAGTTAGGCATTTGAATCACATTTTCTAGACA
>JASDQU010245735.1:0-12116 GCA_032191745.1 Picea mariana | reverse complement strand
ATTATAGCAATTTCTACCACACTCCATGAATCTTGCTTTGATGGCCTTCCCTTTCCCTCTATAGACTCAAATCCCCCATTTTATCATTCCAGAGTAAAAAATTCAAAATTATGTACATATACATGGGCCACATTTAGACAACTCATGTATACGTATGTTGCTCCATTACAACCCATGTACATCGGGTTTTGTGCTCAAAAATTAAAAAAATGCTAGGTTTCCATGCCATGTCCCAAGATCCATGATCCTTGATCTTCCATATATTGGAAACGCTCTGAATCAACCCTTCAAGTCCATTTGGAGGTTATAAATTTATCCATATGTAAGCCTTGAAGACATTCATCATAGAAAGCAAAGACACTCTGGAGAAATTTCACTTCATATTGAGTCTGCATTTTTTTTTCCTTGAAAGTTTGAACTTATTTTGTGTTGATCCCCAGGGTGTTCCTATATTGAGAAGGATAAACTCAATTACTCCTACTATTTGTAAGCTTGCCTTTTTGGAGGATTGAAGTGTTGAAGGCCCAGGTGGAGGGAATTAGTTTCTCAGTTCCAATATGTGTCATATTATCACACAAGTTGTAGGTTGGGAAAATCTAGACCCAACCAAAAAAATGGAGACAACGTAGAGAGCACCTACCCATTGTCACCTTATGTAGGTGTTCTCATCACTTTAGAGGTGAGGTAGTCACCTCAAGGGGGGAATCCCAGTGAACTAGGGGGATTGATACCGGAAACATGATGTATGAATGGATGCCCCTAAAGTTCAGGTTTCTAGATGGAGGAAGGAACTTGGAAATGAGTCTAGAGTGTTGCTTAAGGTTGCCAATGCTTTGAGTAACCTACCAAGAGTGAATACCTACCCGAAACATAAGGAAAATCAAGTATATAATACAATATGTTAGGTGGACAATCAAGTTAATATTTTTCTGCCTAATTGTAGAAAAAATAAATGATATATATCATCATGTAAAACAAAATAAGATTTGCAAAGTAAGTGCTAAAATTCTAGTTAAGTAAGCAAGAGACAAGATAGTAAAGACCAATTTATCTCAAGAATAAAAGAGCAAGACTTTAGAATAAAGCAATGATGAAAAAAAAATATTACTGCAGTGATATTTATCAGCCTTCTGGCTGTAGAAAACCAAGCCTTATAACAGAAAATTAAGCCAATGGAAATCACCTCAAACTAGTCCAAAATGTGAGCTAGGTTTAGTAGTTTGTTAGGGAAAAGTTGTAGCTAATTTCTAGGGTTAGTTTGTGAGTTATTAGGGTTAGAACAATTAGATTTCTGCAACCCTTATGGTTGTAGGTTAGTTTTAGTAGATCAACAAGTTTTAGTCAATGTAAGAGGATGCCTCAATGAGGTAAGATAGCCTATGGCTCACGGAAAAATATCCAAGTGAGAGAACTTCAAAACATCAACTTTTCATGTTTACCAATGCAACGTTTTATTTCTCCAATGCAATGAATAGTGCCTTTGATTAATGAGTTAATGGGTTCATAAGAAAGAGCTAGACATACTACCACCTTGGGGGTATAAATCCTCTTATTCCCCAAGGAAAGTAACCTAGCTAGGGTTTAAAATAAGGGATGTATATCCTTATACTTCCTTAGCAAACCCTTGCAAACAAAAATTCTATGCTTAAAATTATGGTGGAGCTAAAGTAGGGATGTATGCAATTATACTCCCTACCTAGCCTTAGAAATAATCAACCTTGAGCTTGAATTGCAAATGATAGCAATACGTAAAATACCTTACCAATCCAAATAGCATAAGATAAACCACAAGATGCCAAGATAAACCACCAAAATATCTATAAAAATACCTCCAAGAGCTAGAACATCATCATCATCAAGTCCATAATCAAAGAGACACCATACCATAGCACGAGAGAACAAAAATCTTTAAGAGTAGCGAAAATTTCAGTCCTTAGCTCTTCACAATGGGAGAGTTATGATTCAAAATCAGATCTTATGATCTCTATTTATACAAAATGTCTATCACATAATTTGTCCACATTAGCAAGGGTAAAACATAATATAAGGGGTCCACAACCCTTATCTTACCCCTTGAAACAAAACAATATTAAACARTTCATCTTAAAATTCACTTTTACACAAAATAAACCATAGAATAAGGTGGYGTCATCCCTTTAGGGGGCGTTTTGGCACTTTGAAGAAGTCGTTGGGGTTGTAGATGCATGGCTAGGCCTCCAAAGGCCACTTTTCASTCATCCAAATCCTCTCTTGATAGTATTCAAGMTTCCTTCCTTAAACATGTGCCACATGTCATCAAGAAACACCTTCACCACCAAACCCTATCCCTCTAGGTGACGTCAAGCCTCTAAAGGTGATGTTTTTCCTCTTCTAGGAAAAACATTTGGCATGTGAGGGCTAGGTCATGTCATCCATGATTTCTTCTAGGCCTCCAAAGGAACGTTATCCTGATTCGACATGCAAGACCTTGGAAACAAACCTATGGGATTCAAGCCCCATGGAAGCCTAAGCTAATATTTTTCTTCCAAATGTTTCTACCAACTAGGTCCTGCAAAGACAAATAAGCACACCCTCCAAGGATTGTTGGGTATGTGTTATATTATTTGCACTACTAGCTTTAGTGTTTGCTACATTGCGTAGGGGGTTCGTGAGGCACCAATTCGGATGTTGAAGGGGGGCTATATCCCCCTTGTGTGGGGGTTCAGGGGCAATGCCCTCGATATTTGTTTTCCTCGAGAAACATGTCACACTTTTGCCTAGATTTTCATGTCCATTATTGGGCCGTTTTTCAATACATGGTTTTTGCTAATGGTTTTCTATTTCCAGTTAATGAATTAGGGTTGTTGACTAACCCATGTAATTGTGTTAGGTTTTTGGATGTTGTTGGCCCCTACATGTATATTTTATTGTAAGCAATGTTTCACTATGAATGAATATAGAATATGTTGTTTTTCTCGGTTTGGGTTTCCAGGGGAAAAATCTCTGTGTAATGTGTGTATTTGTCATTGTATCTTTTCTATTCTTTTGTTGAAAATATGTTTGCAATAAAATATTGTACAAGGTTAAAATCTACAAGGATCTCAAGTCAAAATATCATGGTGAGTAAATAAAATCAATAAATGATCCACCTAAGCATGTGCATCAAAGATTACACGATCAAACGAGTAAGTTGTCAAAGAAATTATGCAACTTTCCAAGATTGGGTATGGGAGGGTTAAGGAGGTGTCCTATTGGGTAGATCTTTCCCTAGGTCAAGGAGTGTTTCCCAAGTGATCCCTCTCTAATCCATGTGAAATAGATGAAGTAGTTATGGATCAAGACTCACTGGGAATGGGGTTCATGACATACAAGGGGTTGTAGTTGTTATAGCAATATTTGCCTCACACTATGCAATCTTGCACATAGGGCCTTGTTCCATTTCCCTATGCAGACTTTACATCCCTTTTTGCAAATTCCAGAGCTAAAAATACATTTTTTCCACATGTACTCACCTTGTCTACTATACAACATGCGTATTCGCGGGCTACACCACTACAACCCGTGTACATCAAGATTTGTGCCCAAAAATGAAAAATGGTGTTGGGTTTCCATGTCAAGACAGGAGATCTATGATCCTTGGCCTTCCATATACTAGAAACGTTCCAAGTCAGCCCTTTAGTTCCATTTGAAGGCTATAAATGGGCCAATTCTGAGCTATGGAAAAGAGGAGAAAGAATTAAACTTTAAGAGCAAAGTTACTCTGGAGAAATTATTTACTTCATATTGAGTCTGCATCCCTTTGTCCTTTAATTCTGAACACAGTGTTCATCCCCCAAGCTCTTCCCTTATTGATTGAGAACCTCATTGTTTCTATTTTATGAGCTTGGCTTTGGTGGAGGATTTAAGTGATAGAGGCCTAGTTGAAAGGAACTTAGTTTCTTGGTTCCGAACCGTATCGACATGGAAGTCTGTAACATTTTCACTTCTGCTGATCATATATTAATAGAAATACTCTTTTCCCGTCCAATTGATATCTTGCAAATATTTGAATTATTATTCCAAGGGCATATTTTTCATGTTTATTAATGGATTATGCTATTGAATGTGCTAACATCATTTATTATCACCATATGCTTGCTTTGATTGGTTCTTGAGGACTAGTTGCAAGTATATTGCTTTGGGTCAAGTGCTCAATGGTGGACTTCATCGAACATATGGATGAGCTAGGCCTTTTATCTTGTCTTGCTAGCATATTTGTTTATATAGCATACTTGAGAATAGAGTTGATTTCTACAGTCATTTTCATGCTTTGGTTCGAGTGCTCAATGGTGGAATTCATCGAACGTCTGGACAAGCTAGGCCTTTTATCTTGTCTTGCTAGCATATTTTTTTATATATCATACTTGAGAATATAGTTGATTTCTGTAGTCCTGTCTGTTGTGGTTTACCACTAGCCATAGAGAGATTTTCCTCGTAACAAAATTGACGACTATACTGGGGATTGAATCTTCTTTCTTGGGGTTTGGAGTGTTTTTCTCCTTAGATTTCTCTCATTCATATTGTGTTGCTTGTCGTATCATTGCTTGACAACCTCTGTTCACTCTGGGTCTGATTTTTTCATCCTTCTCCCTTGCCTACCTTTGTTTTTGAAACATATACGTGGCTTTTTGCTTGACAGTCATGTATATATGTGTGTTGTCCTTCTGCAAGCTGTGTACATATTCTTGGTTTTGTTGAACAGTCATGTGCATTAGCTTTCTTCTCTTGTTTTTTGGTTTGGTGGTTGCTGGGTAGGTTTTGTTGATTGCTGAGTCTTCTTGGGTCTTTGTAGTGACTGTTAAGTGTGTGTGGGATGACAAGAAACCTGTCTTTGGTTGAATTTTTGGGTGGAGTATTTATCATAATATTTTCATTTTGATTGTCCTTGTACATTGGGCTGGGTGTTTTTCTCCTTGGTATCCTACTTGATTTGTTTGTTTCTATACACAATAGATTTTATATATCAAGTTGTTGTTCAATCCATGCATTTTCATTTTTCTTATATTGAAAATACAAAAATATTAGGCATTTTGCATTGCTTGGAATTTTGGTCTTTTGAGTCTTTGTCATTAGCTTAGATCATGTAAAGAAAGATTGTTTTTTTACTTTAGAATTGCAGAGTTGAAATTGAAAATTTCATTGTTTTAAGAAGCATATCATTCGTTGAAAATTGAAGTTAGGACTTTGCATGGTATTCATATTTACTTTACTTTCTGAGTCATAACATCATGAGTTTCACTACCATACCTTTTTGAGTAAGCACGACCACTAAAATTAATGCTATAATTTAAAATTGATTAGTCACAATTTTATTTTCTAGGGTGCACAAACTAGCTTAGGATTTAGTGCCTTGGAATAGGATTTTGTGAGTAAAATTCTCCAAAGAAATTAAATAAACATATGTGTCTGACAAAGGGAGTGGAGAAATCCATTTTATAATTGGTAATATCAGGAGGCTCCGCTTACACCGAATTTAATCACGAGGTCACACGAGGTTGGTTGAAGGGATATCCCCTCGATGTGTTCTTAGTGTCATAGATATTTCTGGGGATATATTCATATCTGGGGATCTTTCTAGTGCCATTAACTCCATGAGAGGAAGTAATTTCAAGGTTTCGGGCTTTGCTACCCTTCCCACATGGTGGGACCGACTTACGACTACTCGCTTGTGCATCGGTTATACATTGGTTACTTAGTTGCTTGACTTAGGTGCCACATAGGTTACTTGTAGGGGTTATTCTATAGGTACCCTGGGTTAGATAAGGGTTAGACATCACACGACCTTTATGGAGGATTACCTCTCTAGGAGGATCTGACTGATTGGTTGTTAATCCCACGAGGGCCCTTATAATTGATTCAGTTACCTCCGATCTTTAGCAGGGAGTCTTAGGCTCCTCTTAGGTGAGACATACCTTCTTTAGGGAGGGAGGCCCCTTTCAGCCACTTTATCCCATTTGTGTGCACTTTATCCAATTTGTGTGCTTCGAATCCCACACCTACTATAGTTAATGGCACCCGTTCAACTCCTACAACCATAATGGTTTTAGTGTCAGAGGCACCTATCATTACTACTTCCCGTCCTATAGTAAATGATCAATCTCTTTCCTTGAACCCATTTGGGTCTCTTGGTCACTCACCAGGCTATAATGTTCAGTCCATCCCTATGGCCTCTAGTTCTTTTTCCTATGGTATGTTGAATTTTACTTCATAATTTTCAAACTCCATCCCAATTTTTGGCCCTAATGCTAGCATTGGACTTGAGGGCACTACACCTCCTTATACTCCATTTTCATTTGGTGGTTCTCCAATCCCTCAAATGACTCCTAATATGGGAGTCATTTCTTCTTTTAACCCTGGGTCTAATCCTCTTTCTTTTGGGTGGAGCAGCCAACCTGGTAGAAGAGATTCTGCTCAAGTTCCGTCCTACACCATTACCTCCTCAGTGTCGATTCTAAACAACACGTTTGGCATGACGAATCCAACTCTATCCTCCGGATTCACACCCGGAGGAGGTCAGTTTCATGCCTTGGGAAACCCTCAACCCGGATCCAATCCGGCTGGGGGCAATTTTTATAACCCCTAGTAGAACATTCCTGTTGGAATGATTCCCAACCAACATTTTATGAATCAACATGGAGGAGGGTCTTACAATATCGGACAGGGACATGGTCCTTATCAGAACCCTGGATGGGATGTTGTTCCTCAAGCATAATCTTTCCAGGGAGCTTGGGGCTAGATGCCGTAACCGTGTCTCCCTTTTCTGGCCACGCTTAATCTGCCAGAATTGTCTAAGTTGATGAATGACCCTATGAGTCATGATACTACATGGCCCCCCATCCCCACTAAGATTCCTTCGTACATTCTGAAATTCGAAGGTAAGAATGGTGAGGATCCTGGTGATCACATTACTAGCTTTCACTTATGGTGCTCCTTGAATTCCCTTAATGCTGATTCCATTTGATTAAGATTTTTTCAACGCACCCTCATTGGGGTCGCTATAAAATGGTATATAGAGCTACCTAGGGGGGCATATGGGACCTTTATTCAGATGGTTTTGGTTTTCCTTAACCACTTCCAATTGCCAGTTCCTTATGATGTTGGCCTAAAACTTCTATTGAATTTACGCCAAGACACAACCACTCATATATCAGATCATATCTAAGAATGGCATAGATGGAAGAGGTTGATTAAGACCTCCATACCTCTGACCTTTCTTTTAGAATGGCTCCTTAAGTCTTTGCAGCCTATTATCTTGAAGGATGTTGCTACATCCAGGGTTACCATTGAGGAAGAAGTGATATTCAAAGAACAACAGTTAGATATTATATATGCTCAGTCTGGGATGTTATACCACATTATTACAGACGCACCGAGGTCAACCTATGACCCTAGAAAAAATAACGGAGCTCATGCCGATGGTAATATAGGCTATGCGAATGTAAAATCCACAGACTCAGTGAAAATCCATTTGAAAGAGTTGTCTCTAAACCAGTCTGTAGGAGGGTCAGCTTCGTTTATGTCTTCCAATACCACTCATTCAGTGGATGTACATTTTGTGTTATCGCCAGCTGATCCGAATGGTAACCAACAACCAAGCGGGAGTAAGAGGAAAGGATGTAATAATAATCGTAAGGGTGGGAAAAATATTAATAAACCCAAGGACAATGGTAATAATGAGAAGACATATAATAATTCTAGAGAGGGCAAGAGAGAAAGGCGTAAGGTCAAATTTCCCTGTAAGCTTTGTACAGATGATCACCTTACTCATTTATGCCCCAAAATTGTGGAATATGCGAGGATATTATCTATACTGTCTGCCATGCTGATGAATCCTTTTTGACATAACCAACACATGGCCTCGATCTCCTCAAATGATGGGAACGTGGCTGGTGGGAGTCAAAACCCGCCGTTGCAAGACAGTGACTATTTGTGTATCAATATGGTTGATGCTAAAGTTCATTTAGCCACTCCATCTCAAGATTATAGTTCTTCACAGGCTATACGTGGTCTAGAATATCATCATCCTCCTCCAGAGATGACTTTACAGATCAAAAAAATAGAGCCACCACCTCATATTCTGAAAGGATTATTCAAGCGATCTACCCAAAATCCAAATGCTAGAGCTTCCCATAATTACTCTATTATTGAGGACCTGGGTCAAATCGATTGTGCGATGTCAGCTCTGGAGGTACTCCAGACATGTCCTTCATAGAGGAATGTCTTGCTATCTATGTTAGGATCTCTAGAACCCAGTGGCTCAAAATTTATCAAGTTTGACGTCACAGAAGTGAAGCCTCTCTTGCCTTACCACATGGAATTCCAAATCCACGTGGGGTACTCAAAGTATACCATCAAACATGCAGATTTTGATGAAGGTGCTACTACATGTGTGATGTCCCTGATCTATTGGAAATCTCTCGGTTCTTCGATTCTTTCTAAATCATCAAACATGTTGACTGCTTTTGACGGTCATTCCTTCCGCCCTCACGATATTCTTTTTGCCTTTCCAGTCTAGTTGGGTGGGAAGATGGTAGAGGTGGAGGTTGAGGTAGTTGATATGCCTCTTGATTATAACTTGTTACTAGGATGCAATTGGACCTATGATATGACTGTCATTGTATCATCCATCTTTTGTACTCTTTGTTTTCCTCATGATGGAAATATTGTGATGATTGACTAGTTATCCTTTGCATATGCTAGTTCCAATGCATCTTTTGGACTGTCGATCCCCGTGATCGATAATTCTCAGCCGAAAAATGAGAATATTGGTGTCAGAATGTATTCTTCCCTTATGGGAACTTTTGACTTCATGGCACCGATTCACCATGTTTATGCCATGTCCAGTAAGCCCATTTTGACAGAGAGGTCCATTCCTTTCCAAACTTAATATTTTAGTGATCCTTGGACCATACCTTCCTCGACTTTGTCTTGTGAAGGTCAGTCACAAGATGGAATGGTGATGCCACTATCGACAATGGATATTGCGTATCAAGTTGTTCTTGACTCTTCCACTGATCCCGATCTTTTTACCTCGCCGACAGATGAGGACGATCCCATTCGTAGGCTCATGTGGGCCACTTCGTTGTCTTTTTCACATGACTACCTCAATGAGACATTGCCTTCGGATGAAGCTATCATCAAAGCCATGAATGGTTCTAACAAACCTTGGGATGATATGAATCATCGCTCTTATTTTCTCCCAGATCTTGAAAGAATCGAACAAGATGAATTTCGATCTTCTTTGAGTGAGATAGTCGGTCACGCCGTAGTTCCACTTTATATGCATGACATTTATGTCGAGGGAAATATGGCAAGTATATCTCCTAACATCACGATCGATATCTCTCGTACCCCTGGCAAGATTGAAAACATACATATCAGTGCAGATTGTTCGTCAGAAGAAATCTTGATCTACACCGAACTCTTTGAGGAATTCCGAGATGTATTTGCTTGGTCACATGAAGAGATGATAAGAATCGACCCTCATATTGTCAAGAATGAGATTATAACTTATCTGTATGCTAAAACTGTTTGACAACATCTTAGAGTTATCAATCCCCGGAAGGCCCCTTCTATTAAGGTAGAGGCGGAGAAGCTACTTAATGTTGGCTTCATCTACCTAGTTTCCTTGACTGAATGGCTATCCAATACCATTCCGGTGAATAAGAATAAAGGAATCATCCATGTATGTATGGAATTTCATGACCTGAAAAAAGCATGTACTAAAGACAACTTCTCGACACCTTTCATTGATCAGATTCTCGACGAGTGTGCAGGAAGAATAGTGTTTTCTTTCATGGACAGATTTTTAGAGTATAACCAAATTCAAATTAAACCTAAGGATCAACACAAGACGACATTTATTTTCCCTTGGGGTACTCTCACATACCATAAGATGCCTTTCAGCCTTAAAAACATCAGAGCAACATTCCAACGTGCTATGACCTTCACATTCCACGATCTTAAGCATATAGTCGAAGCTTACCTTGACAGTCTTGCTGCTCACTCTCGTAAGAGAGAAAATCACTCTACACACCTTCGACTTGTTTTTGAAATATGTTATTACTATAGAATCTGGTTGAACCCTCATAAGTGCATCTTTTGCATTAGGTCTGGTCATATTTTCAGATTTCTAGTTTCTGAGACTAGGATCATGGTAGATACGTTAAAGGTTGAGGTAATACTTTGATTGCCTCCCCCGCACACTATTCGACAAACTCAAGGTTTACAGGGAAAAGATAACTTTTTACGTTGGCTTATCGTAAAATATGCCAATATCACAAAGGGTTTCATGCATCTTTTGGAGAAGGACACACCTTTTATCTGGGATGAGCGAGCCCAGGATTCCTTTGATGCTTTGAAGAAAGCCTTGGTATCGATGCCTCTGTTGAAGTCTCTTGACTATAGTAGGAATTAATTTCTTTATATCGTCGTGTCTGAGGAGACGATTGGGATGGTTTTGGTTCAGGTGGATGATGAGCTCTGTGAGCACATCATCTACTATCTTAGTCGAAACTTAGTCGGTCTTGACCTTAATTATTCTCATGTTGAAAATCTATCTTTGTCTACCATTCACGCAGTCCAAAATTTATGCCATTATATATTGCTTTGCAAGACTACTGTGGTTGTTGATGTCAATTGATTTCAATATGTCTTCACCAGACGTATCATAAGGGAAAAACATAATAAATGGATTTTCATTTTACAAGAATTTGATCTCGATTTTTCTTTTGTGAAATCCAAGAAATTATTAGTCTTCGCGGAATTAATATCCAACTTTCCATGATTATATGAGGATGTTATCCATGTTGATTCATTTGCGGATGAACACATTTTCCTTGTCTCATCGTCCCACCCCTGGTATGGAGACATCGTTCTCTATCTTCAAACCTTGAATTTCCCTCAGCATCTCTTGCGAGATGACCGACAATGTGTACGATACCAAGCCAAGAATTACACTATCATCGATGACACTTTCTATCGCCGAGGAATATACAATATCCTGCGTCGTTGTTTAAATCACGGGAAGTCGAGTCATTCCTAAACGATTGCCACGGTGGGGCTTATGGTGGTCATCTATCTAGGCTTGCGACAACCTAGAAAATTTTACGAGCCGGTTATTTTTGGCCATCTATATTTAAAGATTGTATTGAAGCGGTTAAGAAGTGTCACCCCTGCCAGGGGTTCACTCATAAAATGCGCTCGCATCCATCCCCTCTTCACCCAGTCAGTACCGTCAATCCCTTCACCAAGTAGGGGGTGGACTTCGTGGATTGCAACCCAAATTCGATTGGGGAGAATCAACACATTATCGTGGCCATTGAATACTTAACTAAGTGGGCCGAGGCCATGCCTACAGTTAAATCCGACGGGAATACTACTACCTTCTTCGTATTCAATAAAATTATCTCCCAGTTTGGTATCCCGAGTGACATTGTAACTGATCATGGCAGTCACTTTCAGAATGAAATGATGTAAGATCTAGCATCTAAGTTGGGGTTTAAACATGGTCATTCTTCCCCTTATTACCCCTAGGTAAATGGATAGGTAGAGGCCATCAACAAGTCTCTCAAGATCATTTTGCAGAAAACTGTCAGCCAGAGTAATTATGACTGGCACATTATGCTGTATCCCACACTCTGGGCATATAGAACCTCAATCAAGACTGCCATGGTATGGTGTCGATATTACCTTTTGAATTCAAAATCCCTTCTCTTAAGTTGGAAGTCACACTCCTACCTAACACTTCTGATCTCGAGCGATGCCTTGTAAACCTAGAGAGTCTCGATGAGCATCGTTGAGACACCTCTACAACTATTGAGAAAAAAAAAAGACGCATCAAGGTTAAGTATGATAAGTTTGTTTGTCCTCGGTTGTACATTGAGGGTGACTTGGTCCTCTTATATGATCAAGCCAAAGAACCACTTGGGGCTGGCAAGTTTAAACCCATGTGGCACGTTCCCTATATCGTGCGATGTGTCTTAGAAAAAGGAGCCTATGATTTAGAATATTATGAAGGGAATATGTTGGCCGAGCTTATGAATGGGATCTACTTGAAAAGATATTATGCAAAGCCCCAAGCTTAGGGGAAACTTTTT
>JASDQU010245733.1:2598-15483 GCA_032191745.1 Picea mariana | reverse complement strand
ACTCATCTATTACATTGAATTTTTCATAAATTTTTACCTAGACCTGACCATGATCTGGGCTTGCTACAAGAAACCCTTTAAGTCAATTCAACCACTACCTGTACAAAGGCATGGCCCGAAATTTACAACCTTACAACATGGAAATCTGTATAGGATTATTTCAAATTTAAAAATGGGAGGATTAATGCCTCTCCCTTTCGAAATTGGATGTTTGTGTGCTGGAAATTTTTCTGAGGTGGATCGATGCTCCTGTATCATACTCCCCTGCTAGGAAAAACATGATCTCTTTCTCATGATCTCCTCTGCTCTAGTGTTGAAATCCTTCTGGATCCCAAATTCTCTTTTGGAGTTGTCCTCTTTCTCCTCTCCAGCTATGATGATGTTGATTCTTCTTTTTCTTTTGTTTCTTCCTTGTTGCTATGGAAGGATCTCCTCTATTCATCTATCCTATGCTGACCACTTCTGTTGACTTCAACATCAGCTTCCTGATATCCCCTATCACCTCGTCCAGCTGCTTCAATCGATGGCTCTTCTTATGCAGTCTTCTCTGATACACTTCGTCCTTGTCAGTGGGTATATCTACTTGATCCCCCATGTTGTCTTTATCTACCTTTGTGGCATCGAGTTGCCACTCTAATGTATATTTCAATTCCACAGTCTCATCACCAAGCTACTGCTTGGCTTCCTCTTCTAACATATTGTGACATCCCCCAAAATAAAATATTTTGGAAATTTATTCCATTTTTGGTAAATTCGAATTTGGAAAATTTTTGTCATTTATGGCAATTCCAAATTCCGAATTTGTTAATTGTAATAAATTATTATGACTATTGGGAAGATATCTAATTTTACCTAACTAACTATTTGACAATGACAATTGTTTAAAAACAAAATATTTTATATTGATTGCAGGAAGACAAATGGAACAACCATGTGAAAAGTAGTTGACCATGACTCCATGAGGGGGGAACATGTTGGAACTACCCCTGGGCTGATTTTTACAAGTGGAACTACCCCTGAAAGCTGTGAAAATTCCCAATGAAGGGAAAAGACCTAGGCAAGGTACAAATTAGCGTATGTGAGGAGGTAGGACGCTGCCAAGTATGTTGGGAAAGAGACTATTGATTCTTTTTTTTTCACTTGTTTTTATGAACACTTGAAGGGTGGGAGGCAAGTGGAAAAGTGACTAAATTGAAGGACAGTGTTGTAAAGGGATTTCCAGGTTCTCCCTTATGGACTCATGGTTAGGCTATGGGGTGAATCGGGCAAGTGATCAAATTGATCATGGCTACTCGATTCTACGGTTGGGAGGAACCTGGTCGTTCCCTTTTTTTTCCCGTGAGTTTGGTTCAGATATACTACTCTAAACTCTATCTGTTTGAATTGATTTAATATTGGATGTACTGCACTTGTTATAGCTGAATGGAAATGGTCTCTAGCATATGTTTTAATGATCGCATAATTGTTGTAAGTCTTTTCTGTATCTACATATTCAATATTTCTTCTTCTGTGGGATGAATTGGTTATTCTTATAGTGGAATCCTTAAAGTTGGTATGCATGCAATAACCTAGATAAAGGCTGTTCAATTTCGTGAACTATACAGTCCACTTAACTAGTGAATAGTTACACTTAAATTCTGGAATCATCCCCTTAGTAACCCCTACTATGTATTTAGAACCTGTATGTAAATATAAAAGATATGATACCCTCATAGAATTCAACAAATAGACTGTAGGGTTTAATTATGGAAATTTTTTCCTGAAATGAAACTTTCAGAGGAATCGAATATATATATCCATGAACGAACAAATCTATTACATGTATGTATATATTTCATTCTGTAAATTTTTATTCCTAGAACAGAATCACATATGTAGTCAAACTGGGATAGAACTGAAATAATGAAGCTTATGGGAATGGACATAATCGAAGAAGCAAGAATACCCTAAACTTAACAAGATATTCATGCTAGGATCATACTACCAGAAAACAAATAAATGAACTCGCTAATACATCAACAACATATGACGCATCTTACATATGCTGTGTGTAGAGAGGAACAGAGAATTTTATGACTATAGCATTACCATATAGTATATCTGTTAAAATTGCTTTGCATTTATATAAAAACCTTTTTTTAAGAAATTACAGAGTAATGAAATCTATGATGAAGATGCAACCGATAGAAAAACAAACGCATACAAATACACAGAGAATTGAATATGCGAGACCTCTTAAACAATCCTTGTTGGGGTATTTTTTCCAAATAATAATTACATTAACAAGAGACTAGTCTTACAGACATTAATATAGTCAAGAAAAGATGGCTATTATAACTGTTTAAAGATTTTTGAACACTTTTAGTTACATAAGTAATGTATAGAATGTCGAGGATAAGCTACTTCCAAATAGAAATAATATTCCACCACTTCTAAGCTTAACTTATTTAAGAGTTTTCCCAACATCCAAAAACTTAGATCTATTATTCGCTAAATTCTAGCTTTAGAATATCAGTCATTTCCTACAACATGATCGACTGTATGTATATCCTTAAATGGAACTTTAACAAAAACAAAATAGGATTAGTCCTCAGATATCCGGTACAGGAAATCGGTGCATGAGTAAGGTTACTTTTAACAACAGAGAGCTATGAACAAAATCGTGACCTCCATGCTATGATTTCAGAAACAAGTGGAAGAGTCACATTTTGGAACCCGAGTACCTTTGTCATGACGAGCAGAGGCCGGTACTTGCACTCTGAAGTGGCCATACCTGCATTCTTCCATCACAAAAAAAATTATTAAAATACAGAGTAGAACCTTAAATTATAAACTCAAAAGGGTAGATTGATAAGCATAGCTTTGTTGGATTACTTAACTTAAGGGCCGAAATGTCGCACCCTCCAGTTGTTGTGATTTTCTTTGTAATCAACCTTGTCAAGGGGGAATGGTCCTGGAGCTCCTGGTGGGTACCCTCAGAAGAACCATATTCCCACCATTAATACAGAGAAACCCTTTTTACAGAATCAAATAATTACTTTGAAAAATAGCATTGCGAATTCAAGATATAAATCATTTGATAAAAACCCTTTACGATAAAAATGAAGAACGTAAAGAACGATATCATACACATAGACAATAGAAGTCATCATGGAGAGTAACCTAATTGAGCAAGAGATAAATTACCGGTAGACCACTACCTTACTACAAATGATATGCATCAGTCATAGAGGAGAAACATATACGTTAAGAATCCAGATTGACCCTCTATTTTCCTGGAGCCTTCACACGACGAAGGTATAAACTCTTCTGAACTAATATGAGTTACTCCCAAGTATAGTTGCTAAGTTATAGGGTAAATAAAAAGATTGAATCGGGAATAAATCCACGGGACACAAACAGTGGACACGAAGTATGACCTTAGGTTCACAGATATAGCAAGAAAACCTCTTCTACAGTCATTACAAAAATAAAAGGAGAAATGCATAAACTCTGAACATGACTATCAGAAGTAAAGAGGGTCTGTAAATCCATAGTAAAGTTTACAGAAAGAAAAATCTTTCTCGGTATCAACCAAAACATCAAACTTTGTTTCGAGCTTGAAATATGAAAGTCCCCTAAAAGAACTTACCAGGTAGTCGGATATTGCTATCGACTTCACCAAAGGTTTCTCACAGAGGTGGTAGCATTTACCTGTGGAAGAATGCATAATACAAAACCCTTTCCTTCGGAGGCACAAGGGAAGAAATGAGACCGCCAAAACCTAAGAGGGACGAGTACCACTCTTTACAACACGAGAGGTACAATCCTTACACTAGAGAAAAGCTGGCGCATCAATATTGGGAGGAACAGGAGGAAGATTCATCGGGACTGATGTTAGTAGGACCCTAATTAATTTTAGGACAGAGCCTTAAACTCCTCCTGACAGGTACATCCGCCCCCCCTTAATGCAGAATATACTTAGTTAAACAACAGTAAAACCATGACTGTCTAGTGAAACTAATCGACCGCCAAAACTTTTGTCCTTGAAGTTATCGTTTCATTACTCCAACAAGTGAAGGAGAGTTAGTTAATTCAGTTATGCAGAGAATGATGTGGATTTGATCGGGTTCAATTCGTTATGGTGGAGACAAGTTGTAACATAACTAAAATGAATCCATCAAAGGAAAACACTTTGAAATCCACTCCTAAACCATCATTAATATCCTTAAACCCTTTCCTGTTACGTACTACATTCAGGACTTGAAGTATGATGTTGACATAGTTAGGTAAGTGTACAAGAATTTAACTCCCGAGGACATAAATTTATGCGCAAAATCCAATAGCCTGATTCTATTAAAACAAGGGAACTGAAATTCAAATCCTAGTGTATATGTAGATATGGGTATTGTATTGAAGTCTTTATAATAAAGTATGAGTTAGAAAATACTTGTATTCAATGGAAACCTCTCTTAAGAGTATTGAGCTAGTGTGTCATAAGGATTATTCAAAGAAAAAACAAAATGTAAGTACCCACCTTACGAGTTGATTAAATGAAGATAAATGGTAAATATTGTACCACAGAAAAAAAAAAAAAAAAATTATGATAAATTTGAGGTTCATTACATATGGTATCAGAGAAAAAGTTACAACACTGGGCCTAAACAGGACCACTGTAGTGATTATTATATATTCTATTTTAAATAAAAAAACTAATAAATCATTTGGTTACAAACAAAAAACTTTTTCTATTAAGTATGGCAACTCAGGACAATGTAGGAAACAAGATGGAAGAAAATCCACAGCAAAGACCAGAACAATGACGGAAGCTCACCCACAGAAGTGTTGGAAACAATGAGGAACCTGATTATTGAGCTACAGATATTTAAAGCCGACAATGAAAAATTGAAGAAGGCATAGCAAGAAAAAAAGAAGATAAACGAAATCCTGTTGCATAGTATAGTGACCAAGAAAAGCCCAAAAGACAATAATAACGATGAAGAAGTCAACAAGAGAGACTCCGAGAACTCAGGGCCAGAAACAGAAAAAGGAGACAGTTCATCTGAAGGAACACCTCCAGCTGAAGATGGAACAAAAACAGAAAGAAAAAGAAAATGAGTAGACCACCTTGAAGGGGAATTTAAAAAGATTAAGCCTGTTATCTTTGATGGAGAATCCAGAACAGGAGAATAAGCAGAGGCATGGATGTTGGACATCAAAAAGTACTTCCAAATCTATAACTATTCCTGCAACATGAAGATCAAGATGGCCATTTACAATCTAAAAGGGAAGGCTAGTATTTGGTGGCAAGATCTGAAATTGGCCAAGGGCCTAAAGGAGAAACAGTTGGAATGGTCTAACTTTAAGAAGTATTTCAAAAAACAATACCTTTCTCAAAATTATTATGAAATGAAGACAAAAGAATTTTACGAGTTATAACTCGGACAAATGACGATGGAGGACCTTATAAATAAATTTATAGAACTGTTAAGGTTTGTGCCATACATCCGATATGATAAGGTAAAAATCCAGTGATTCTTAAGCTGCATACCACAGTCCTAGCGGGACAGGATCGAGTTTGACAACCCCAAAGCCTTGAGTGAGGTATTCAAGAAAGCACGAATGTGCTATGATCAGTATAAGCAACAGGTGGAGTTTCCAAAAGACTGGAAGGATAAGAAACAAGATCGAATGAACCAGTTGAAGAAGGGGTACCAACCAGCTCCTCATCGGAACACAGTAAAAAGTTTCCCAAGAAAATATTCTCACTTCAACTACCCAAATACGCTGAGCAGTGGTAAATCGGTAACCTGGGAATGAAGTTTGGGGACAACCCCTGCGAGCCATTAAAGTATTGGGAATGTGGAGCGCCTCATCTAAAGAGGAACTGTCCACGTTTGATTTTAGAAAACAGAACTATTGTTCATAATTTGCAAGAAGCCTCGACAGTGGGAGACATGGGTAGGAGCCTACATTGGATAAATGTAGCCATTGATGGCCGACAAGTTGACCACTAGTCCTTGGTGGTAGAAATCGAAGGTAAAATCCATGACACTCGAATTTCTATTTTAATTGACCCCAGAGCAACATTAAGTTATATCACTCTGAAGGTAGTAGAGTCAAATAAACTTAAGAGACTGAAGCACGCAAAATCATGTCTTGTGCAACTAGCGATAGGTACAAAAAGGAAAGTAATTGTCTATATTTCTGATTTTGAGTTCAGCATAGATTTGATTATTGGGATGGATTGGTTTGAACGACACAAAGAAATATTAAATTGTTATACAAAGATACTTAGTTATAAAGATGATGCTAGCACTACCAGGACAACCCAAAGTATACCAAAACCAGTATCAGTCAGGCAAATTTCAAGGATGCAACTAAATAAATGTATGAGAAAGGGATGTCAAGTTTATGCCATCCAAGTGATGAATCTAGTAGAAAAAGAAGACAAGCCAAATTTAGAATACTTTATTGTCCTATGTGATTTCAGAGATGTGTTTGTGGATGAGATACCAGAATTACCCCCTAGAAGGGAAATAGACTTCTCCATAGACCTACTACCCGGTTCAGCCTGAGTATATCAGACCGAGTGTCTCACCTTGGGGAGCACCAATCTTCTTTGTGAAAAATAAATACGGTACTCTAACACTATGTATCGATTATAGACAACTGAAAAAAATGACGATTAAGAATAAATACCCCTTACCAAGGATAAATGATCTATTCGATCAAGTAGGAGGGGCCAAGATATTTTCAAAATTGGATTTACGATCTATTTATCATCAAGTTCTGATAAAATACGACATAAACAAAACAACTTTTCGTACAGGATATGGACACTATGAGTTTTTAGTCATAACTTTCGGACTCACTGACGCCCCATCCACGTTTATGTGCCTAATGAATAGTATTTTCAGTGAGTACTTGGACAAGTTTGTGGTAGTATTTATCAGTGATATCTTGGTCTATTCAAAGATGGAGGAGGAACAGGAGGAACACTTAAGAATAGTTCTGCAAACATTAAGGAAGAACAAATTCTACACCAAGTTCGACAAGTGTGACTTCTATAAAAAAGAGATACAATATCTTGGCCATGTAATTTCAGTGGAGGGCATTGTTGTAGACCTGGAAAAGACAAAAGCCATTATGGAATGGCCGGTACCTAAAGATGTAGCGGATATATGGTCGTTCATGGGAATAACCGGATATCACAGCAGGTTTATAGAAGGGTTTTCCAAGATAGCCTACCCTATCACATCATTACAAAAGAAAGGAACCAAGTTTAAATGGTCAGAGAAGTGTCAAGACAACTTCAAGAAACTAAAGGAATTATTGACAATGGCACCCATACTAAAAGTAGTAGACCCAGATAAAGATTTCACCATATGTGTTGATGCAAGTAAAGAAGGGCTAGGTGGTGTCCTAACTCAGGAAGGACACGTTATTTGTTATGAGTCCCAGAAATTAAAATAACACGAGCGAAATTATGTCACTCATGACTTAGAATTGGCAGCAGTAATACATGCCTTAAAGATGTGGCGACACTACATAATGGGTAGAAAATTTGTATTATTAACGGACAATAGCGAGGTGAAATATTTGTTTAACCAACCAGATCTTAATGCAAGACAAGAAAGGTGGTTATGCTTCTTGAGCGAATTCGACTTCGAGGTCAGACATATCAAGGGAAAGGAAAATAAAATAGCAGACACTTTAAGCAGAAGAGCCCATGGGTTATTTGAGATGAATATTAGTAGGGCAGAAAGTGATCTGGAACAAAGAATAATGACGATAGGTATTAATGACAAAGACTATACTAAAATAATGGTAGAATTACCGAACAGTACCGCGAACTCAAATTAAACATATCTAAGTATCGACAAGAAGGGACTGCTCCGATTTAAAAATAGACTTTACATACTAGATTCAAGAGAGTTAAAATTAACAGTCTTGGATTAAGTCCAAAAGAAATAGTATTCTGGCCACCTAGGTTACCAGAAAACAATAAAAGAACTTAGGAAGCTATTCTATTGGCCTAACATGAAGGGAGAAACAACATAATACTTGGCTAGGTGTCAATATTGTCAGCAGGTTAAGGCCGAGCACCAGCATCCAGCTGGCCTAATACAGCCATTACTAATACCAGAATGGAAATGGGAGACTATATCGCTCGAATTTATAATAGGTTTGCCTAAAACTCAGAAACAAAATGATTCTATCATGGTCAAAATCGACAAACTCAGTAAGTATGTGCACTTTATTCCTGTAAAGTCTACTTTTAAAGATATAAACATTGATGAAATATTCATGAAAGAAGTTTTTAGACTACATGGTATTCCTAAAATGGTGATTTCAGATAGAGACGTAAAATTCACATCCTCCTTTTGGAAGCAATTGTTTTCAGGGCTAAATACCAATTTGAATTTCAGTACGATTTATCATCCACAAACGGATGGGAAAAATGAAAGGACAAATCAAATCATAGAGGATATGCTCCGCATGTACATAAGAATGAAACTGAACAAGTGGGAGGACTATATACACTTGGTAGAATTTGCATATAACAATGGGTACCAAACTTCAACAAAATTGAGCCCTTTCGAAGTACTGTATGACAGAAAGTGTACGACTCCAATTAGCTGGGATAACCCAGCTGATAGACTCGTGGTTGGACTAGAGATGCTATAGGAAATGGAGAACATGGTAAGAAAGGTACAACTGAACTTGAAGGAAGCACAGGACATGTAGAAGAGCTATGCAGATCAGAAAAGAAGACACTTAGTGTTTCAAATGGGAGACCATGTGTACTTGAAGGTCAAAACCCAAAAAATCTCATTGAAGTTAGGAAACTATGTCAAGTTGGCACCCAAGTTTTGTGGGCCCTTTGAGATACTAGCTTGAATTGGACCCATAGTATATCAACTTGCACTTCCAACCAATCTAAGAATTTATAATGTATTTCATGTTTCTTTATTGAAAAAATAAGTTCACGAACCTACTCATATGATTGATTGGAACTTGGTACAGGTGGAACCCAAAGGCGAATTCCAAGTGGAACCCCTAATCATTCTGGACCGGAGAGAAATAGCGCTTCGGAACAGAGTCGTCGCTCAAGTAAAGGTGCAATGGAAGCACTTTAGTCCTGAGGAGGCCACTTTGGAATTGGAGGGAGATTTGTGGAAATCCCATCCAATATTATTCCAAGAAAGGAACGATAATTGAGGACAGTGTTTTATTGAAGGGGGAAAGGATGTGACATCCCCCAAAATAAAATATTTTGGAAATTTATTCCATTTTTGGTAAATTCAAATTTGGAAATTTTTTTCCATTTATGGGAATTCTGAATTTTGAATTTGTTAATTGTAATAAATTATTATGACTGTTGGGTAGAGATATGATTTGACCCAACTAACTATTTGACAATGACACTTGTTTAAAAACATAATATTTTATATTGATTGTAGGAAGACAAATGGAACGGCCATGTTAAAAGTAGTTGACCATGACTCCATGAGTAGGGAACATGTTGGAACTACCACTGGGTTGATTTTTACAAGTGGAAAATTATTGATTTGGCCATTGGAAGCCATTGAAAATTAGGGACTTAGGAAGCTGCGAAAATTCCCAAGGAAGGGAAACGACCTAGGCAAGTTACAAATAATCATATGTGAGGAGGAAAGACGTTGCCAAGTATGTTGGGAAAGAGCCTATTGATTCCTTTTTTTTTTACTTGTTGTTATGAACACTGGAAGGGTCGGAGGCAAGGGGAAAAGTGACTGAATTGAAGGACAGTGTTGTAGAGGGATTTCCAAGTTCGCCCTTATGGACTCATGGTCAGGCTAGGGGGTGAATCAGACAAGTGATCGTGACTGCTCGATTCTATGGTTGGGAGGAACGTGGTTGTTCCCTTTGTTTTCCCACGAGTTTAGCTCATATATGCTACTCTAAAATCTATCTATATGAATTAATTTTATATTGGATGTATTGTACTTGTTATAGATGAATGGAAATGGTCTCTAGCATCTGTTTTAATGATCACATAAATTTTCTAATTCTTTTATGTATCTACATATTCAGTATTTCTGCCTCTGTGGGATGAATTGGTTATTGTTATAGTGGAATCCTTAAAGTTGGTATGCATGTAATAACCTAGATAAAGGTTGTTCAATTTCATCAACTATACAATCCACTTAACTAGCGAATAGTTACACTTAAATTCTGGAATCATCCCCTTAGTAACCCCTACTATGGATTTAGAACCTGTATGTAAATATAAAAGATATGATACCCTCATAGAATTCGGCAAATGGGTTGTAGGGTTTAATTATGGAAATGTTTTCCTGAAATGAAACTTTGAGAGGAATCGAATATATATATCCATGAATGAACAGATCTATTACAAACATGTATATATTTCATTCTGTAAATTTTTATTCCTAGAACAGAATCACATATGTAGTCGAAATGGGATAGAACTGAAATAATGAAGCATATGGGAATGAACATAATCGAAGAAGCAAGAATACCCCAAACTTAACAAGATATTCATGCTAGGATCATACTACCAGAAAACGAATAAATGAACTCGCTAATACATTAACAACATATGACGCATCTTACATATGCTGTGCGCAGAGAGGAACAAAGAATTTTATGGTTGTAGCATTACCATATAGGATATCTTTTAAAATTGCTTCGCATTTACAGAAAAACCTTTTTTTAATAAATTACAGAGTAATGCAATCTATGCTGAAGATGCAACCGATCGAAAAACAAACACATACAAATATGTAGAGACTTGAAGATGCGATACGTCTGAAACGATCCCCATTGGGGTATTTTTTCCAAATAAGAATTACATTAACAAGAGACTAGTCTTACAAACATTAATATAGTCGAGAAAAGATGGCTATTATAACTGTTTAAAGATTTCCGAACACTTTCAGTTACAGAAGTAATGTACATAACGCCGAGGATAATCTACTTCGAAATAAAAATAATATTCCACCACTTCTAAGATTAACTTATTTAAGAGTTTTCCCAACATCAAAAAACTTAGATTTGTTTTTTGCTAAATTCTAGCTTTATAATATCAGTCATGTCCTACAACATGCTCGACTATATGTATATCCTTAAATAGACATTTAACAAAAACAAAACGGGATTAACCCTCAGATATCTAGTACAGGAAATCGGTGCATGAGTAAGGTTACTTTTAACAACAAAGAGATACGAATAGAATCGTGACCTCCATGCCGTGATTTCAGAAACAATTGGAAGAGTCACATTTTGGAACCCGAATACCTTTGTCATGATGAGCAGATGTCGGTACCTGTGTCGTGAAGTGGGCATACCTGCATTCGTCCATCATGGAAAACATTAGTAAAATGTAGAGTAGAACCTTAAATTATAAACTCAAAAGGGTAGATTGATAACCATAGCTTTGTCAGATTACTTAACTTAAGGGTCGAAACATCAGACCCTCCAGTTGTCGTGCTTCTCTTTGTAATCAACATGGCCAAGAGGGAATGGTCCTGGAGCTCCTGGTGATTACCCTTGCAACAAGGAGAGTCCCACTATTAATACAAAGAAACCCTTTTTACAGAATCAAATAATTACTTTGAAAAATAGCATTGCGAATTCAAGAGATAAATCATTTGATAAAAACCCTTTACGAGAAAAATGAAGAACGTAAAGAACGGTATCATACACATAGCCAATATAAGTACTCATGGAGACTAACCTAGTTGAGAAAGAGATAAATTACCGATAGACCACTACCTTACTACAAATGATATGCATCAGTCACAGAGGAGAAGCATATATGTTAAGAATCCAGATTGACCCTCTATTTTCCTGGAGCCTTCACACGACGAAGGTATAAACTCTTCTGAACTACTCTGAGTTACTCCCAAGTATAGTTTCTAAGTTATAGGGTAAAGAAAAAGATTGAACCGGAAATAAACCCACGGGACACAAACAATAGACACAAAGTATGACCTTAGGTTCACAGAGGAAAGATTACTGACTCACAGATACAGCAAGAAAACCTCTTCTACAGTCATTACCAAAAATAAAAGGAGAAATGCGTAGAATATAAGCATGACTATCAGAAGTAAACAGGGTATGTAAATCCACAATAAAGTTTACAGAAACCAAAATATTTCTTGGTATCACCCAAAACAACAAACTTTGTTTCGAGCTTGAAATATGACAGCCCCTAAAAGAACTTACCAGGTAGTCGGATATTGTCATCGACTTCACCAAAGGTTGCTCACAGAGGCACTAGCATTTCCCTATGGAAGAATGCATAATACAAAACCCTCTCCTTCGGAGGCACAAGGGCAGAAATGAGACCGCCAAAACCTAAGAGGGACGAGTACCACTCTTTACAGCATGGGAGGTACAACCCTTACACTAGGGAAAAGTTGGCGCATCAGGATTGGGAGGAACAGGAGGAAGATTCATTGGGACTGAGGTTAGTAGGACCCTAATTAATTTTAGAATAGATCCTTAAACTCCTCCTGACAATTATATATGCCCCCCCTTAATGCAAAAGATACAAAGTTAAACAACAGTAAAACCATGATTGTCCAGTGAAACTAATCGACCACCAAAACTTTTGTCCTTGAAGTTATTGTTTCATTACTCCAACAAGTGTAGGAGAGTTAGCTAATTCATTTATGCAAAGAATGATGTATATTTGATCGAGTTCAATTCATTATGGTGGAGACGAGTTGTAACATAATTAAAATGAATCCATCAAAGGAAAACACTTTGAAATCCACTCCTAAACCATCATTAATATCTTTAAACCCTTTCCTGTCATGTACTACATTCAGGACTTGAAGTCTGATGTTGACACAGTTAGGTAAGTGTTCAAGCATTTAACTCCCAGGGACA
>JASDQU010245732.1:2309-13809 GCA_032191745.1 Picea mariana | reverse complement strand
CGAATAGAAATAATTATGTAGATAAGTAAACATGCATATCAACAACACATATACCCTGGGGAAACCCTGTACAGGGAGAAAAACCCCAGCAAACAATATTCCTTTATTGCATTAATAATGTAAGATCTCTTACAAATATCCACCATGAATGTACTTCTCTCAAAGAGCTTGCCAAAATGACTCTGACCTGACAAAGACTCACAAGAACTTGTTGAAATACACCTTTAATATGATGCCTCTTTATCACTGATGTGATCCTCTATTACTTCACCCTCAACCTGCATATGAAAACTATGTTTCAAAATTGTGTTGCAAAACTGTGTTGAGGAGAGGGTTCGACCTCTTCTTATATAGGCTGAAGAGGGGGAGAGGAGAAGCTCAAAATAGTAACCTGATTACATGCATTAGTCATAACTCAGCTTCATACTTTAGTTAGAACTTAGAACTAGACTTGAGATTGGTTACAACTCATTATTACACTTTAGTTCGAACTTAGGACTAGACTTGAGACTGACATGCTTTAGTTTGAACTTAGAACTAGACTTAATACTTTAGTTGCAACTCAACATTACACTTTAGTTCTAAAGTAGAACTAGACTCAAGACTTTAGTTGCAATTCAACATTACACTTTAGTTCTAAAATAAAACTAGACTCAAGACTTTAGTTGCAACTCAACATTACACTTTAGTTCTAACATAGAACTAGACTCAAGACTTTAGTTACAACTCAACATTACACTTTAGTTCTAACATAGAACTAGATTCAAGACTTTAGTTACAAATCTTGACAAGGAAATTCAAAATTCTCTTCATGGTGGATAATTTTTACACATGCCAACACACTAGATCAATGAAATTACATCATTTGCAATATTAGGAATATCGTTTGTTTCTAGCTCATAGGAATTTTACATTCAACCTAACTTTTTCTCATGGCTCACAAGGTTTGACTAGGCTCATAGAAGTTGTATGTTCCCTCTGACTTTTTCACTAGTCTGTCTATGCTCACAGAGGTTGTACGTTCCCCTTGACTTTTGCACTAGTCTGTCTATGCTCACAAAGGTTGTATGTTCCCCATGACTTTTGCACTAGTTTGTCTATGCTCACAGAGGTTGTACGTTCCCCCTGAATTTTGCACTAGACTCATATAGCATCTCGTTCATCCTAACTTTTGGTCTGACTCACAGAGGTTGTCCATTCCCCCTGGCTTTTTTCAATACCTCACAAGACTGGTTGATTCTCCAAATCTCCCTAGATAGCCTCAGGGTGGCCCATATGGCCTCTCATTGGAGAATGATTGTCGATGCTGCCAAATTTAACAACATGTTGGCATCAACAACACTCTTGTTGAATCCCAAACTCATCAAGTATCCATGAATCCTCACATACCAAGCTCGAGGTGCTTGCTTGAGTCCATATAGGGCCTTCTTCAACCCGCACACATTGGACTCCTTCCCATGAATCAAAAAACCATTTAGCTACTTGTTGTACACCTCTTCGTCAATATCTCCATTGAGGAAGGTTGTTTTTCACATCCATCTGATGTAGTCTCCAACCCATGGTTGAAGTAAGGGAAATGATCGTCCGAANGTTCATCCTAACTTTTGGTCTGACTCACAGAGGTTGTCCATTCCCCCTGGCTTTTGTCAATACCTCACAAGACTGGTTGATTCTCCAAATCTCCCTAGATAGCCTCAGGGTGGCCCATATGGCCTCTCATTGGAGAATGATTGTCGATGCTGCCAAATTTAACAACATGTTGGCATCAACAACACTCTTTTTGAAGCCCAAACTCATCAAGTATTCATGAATCCTCACATACCAAGCTCGAGGTGCTTGCTTGAGTCCATATAGGGCCTTCTTCAACCCGCACACATTGGAATCCTTCCCATGAATCACAAAACCATTTAGCTACTTGTTGTACACCTCTTCGTCAATATCTCCATTGAGGAAGGCTGTTTTTCACATCCATCTGATGTAGTCTCCAACCCATGGTTGAAGTAAGGGAAATGATCGTCCGAATGGAGGTGTGCTGAGCAACAGAAGAAAATCTCTCATAATCTATTCTCTCTACCTAAGAGAATCCTCTAGCCACAAATCTTGCTTTGTGCTTCTCGATGCTCCCATAAGATGCAAGCTTGATCTTATAGATCCACTTGGAAGTCACCACATACTTCCCCTTACGTCTTAGAACAATATCCTACACATCATTCTTCATGATGGACTATTACTCCTCCATCGTGGCATCTCCCCATGCCTGTTAACTAGATTCCTCCTCATAACAAGAAGGATCAGAATCAATGGTGTGCCTCATCACTGCAACATAGCTCAAGAATATATGAGATATCTTTCTCTCTCTGAAAGTACCATGGGGAGTTGCATATCCCTTTTCCTCCTGCAAACCTTGATGAGCCCATGCAGACCTTTTCTGGCCTACTCCAATATCTCTAGGAATATCAACAGGATCTACAGGATCAATTGGATCAACATGCTCAATTTTCTCAATGGGCTCAATTGGCTCCCTATGGATTGTTGAAGGGTGAGGGGGAGAATACACCATCTCCCCCTTCTCCTCGTTTTCAATATCCATGTGGGATCCTCTAGATCTCCTGAAGGATACCTCCTCCTCAAAGGAAACATCCATGATCACCTCAATTTGTCTCTGACCTAGAATGTAAATCCTATATTCCTTCAAAGACTCATTGTACCCAACAAATGTACCCTTCCTTCCTGAAGGGTCCAACTTCATCCTTTTCTCCTTGGGTATGTGAATGTATATAGGACACCCAAATATCCCAAGGTTTTCTACCCGAGGATTGACTATGATGAAATCCTCCTCGAGAGTCATGTTGCTCAAAATCTTATGAGGGATTTGGTTTTGAACATATAATTTGGTCATGGATGCCTATGCCCAAAAAAACATAGGCAAGCATTGATCATGAATCATAGCCTTAGGTTCCTCAACAATGGATCTATTCTTTCCCTCTACCACCCCATTCTTCTAGGGGTTGTAAGGAACAATGTACTCCCTCTTTATCCATGTCTCAATGTAGAAATCATAGAAACTCTTGGAGGTGTACTCTCCTCCATTATCATATCTCAGTATCTTGATCTTGTTTCCGATCAGGGTCTCAACCTGTGCTTTGTAGTACTGCTGAAACCTACCAAGAACTTCTTCAGATTCCTTGGACTTCAAGAAGTAAATCCAAGTATTCCAAGAGAATTCATTAATGAAAATCACATAGTACAAGTATCCACTCAAATAATCACTTTTCATAGTCCCACACAATCTGAATGCACCAAGTCTAAGATCCCCTTGGATTTGGTGTCACTACTCGGAAAAGACTCCTTTGCATTCTTTCCAAGAGCACAACCTCTACAAATTCCATCATGCTCTACACGGAGCTATGGAAGACTTGTCACCATATTCCAAAAAGCGGGAATATATATAATGAAAATGATCAATCTCATATTTCACAACTCACTCAGACTGATAGAATCCTGCACCTGGGCCTAAATTGGTCGAACTGTCAATTTGTACAAATTGTCTTCTCAAACACCAATCACACGGGTCAATTACATACTAGATTTAGTGTTCCATGCAAGAACCTTTCCATCAGAGAAGGAAACCTTTTAGACTTTTTCCTCCAAGGTTGAAATAGAGACATGGTTCCTTCTCGTCCCTGATACAAACAATACATCACTCAAATGAAGTGGTGTGCAAGAGTCTAACTAAAAGGAAGTGGCCCCATATCCCTTTACAATATATATGGAATCATCACCAAGTACAACATGCAACTGAGAGTCTTTCTCTACTAGATCTATAATGTGCTCTCTATATCCAATCATATGTCTAGAAGCACCACTATCAATAAACCAAATATCACTACTAGTAGGAACCATACCTGAGAGGGATGAAATGAATAAGAACTCCTCAACGTCCTTGTTTGATTTCCTTGACTTCTTCTGGGGTGGTTCTCGGTCAACATCAGCGGTGGAGGTGTGATTCTTTCCTTTATTCCACAAAGCACATTGTCTAGCATAGTGGCCAAAATTCTCACATTTGAAGCACTAAATCTTTGAAATATCCTTATTTTTATGCTCAAGAGATGGTCTGGACTTTCCTCCTTTGAATGGTTTTCTAGAACCTCTTCCTCTTCCCTTTCCTTTCCTAGAATGAGAGGCAAGGTCTTGAATTCCATCATGATGGGAACCTTTCACACCTATAGCTATAATTCTAGTCTCCTCCTAAGTACAATCTGCCTATAATTGATCAAACTTAGGCAATCTGCATCACCCACTAATACTCTGAATGAATGGATCCCAATAACTTGGAAGACCATTAAGAGTCAACATGAAAAGTTATATATTTGATATTATCTCTCAAATGGAACCCAACTGATCTCTAATCTCATAAATATTCATGAAGAAGGTGGAAACTGTATCTGCCTTAGTCATCTTGACATTCTGAAGCCAGTGTTTCAAGGAAATAGCTATGTTGGTGTTGTTTATTTCAAACAAATTCTTCAAGGCGTAAAAAATCTCTTTCGTTCTCTTTAGTTTGGAGATGTGTGGAATCAAATGATATTTCACATAGTAGATATTGATATTTCTATCTTTTACATCATTCTTCTTCCACTCAGACTTCTCTAAAGAATCATCTAGTTCTAGCACAACTTAATCCACAAACTTTATCAAATCACTCTCTTCTAGAGTGATGAGTAACCTAGAATTACAATATTTAAAGTTGGTGGCTCCATAAAGCCTATATTACACCGAGACACTTGTCACCATGGATGCAGAAACCCTAGGACTGAAAAATCCAAAAAAAATTAACTCCTCCAATATGCAATCTTAGTGTTGTAGGGGGCGCACTAGGGTATGGTGAAATTCATTGTGGTAAAATTTGTCCCAATGTCTTAGGAACTAGTGCTCAATGATATTGACAAATAAATGTGTAGTTGTTGTCAAACCCTAGCGAGCTTTAGAAAAGAGACAGAGCACTACAGAAGGGGTAGCGAGTTGCAGAAGAAGGCTAGCGAGCTTGTGCAAATGGCTTATTTCAAGAATTCTTCTAATATACACTATGAATACTACATTGACACTCTCGTTTATGCTTACATGTCTTCCTAATATACACTATGACATAGATCCATATTGTATTTTCTCATGGATATGATCTCTTTTATGACATGGATCCACTATGTATTTTTTCATGGCCATGGTTTTGCATATCATCTCACGGATCTGCAATGTGTTTTGTTGGTAGCCATGCTTTTTTGTACATCCAAGCATGGGTATCCATACCTCGAGGATGATCTATATATATGAGGTTGAAAACAATTTGCAAGTGCTTCCTAGTTCCTCGATCCGTGAGCTCCTTCCTTATGCCATTCCATTTTCATGTACTTTGGTAATGTGTTTCAATCATCAGTTCCTCTTCTGACCTCGTACATTAGGGGGCATATGTTACACTTTTATTTGTCACCCTATTCATTAGAGAGGACCTACTAATAAGATATTGTCGAGATCACATGTTATTCACTCCAAAACCATACTTTTTGATATTTTTTAAGCCTGGTCACACTTTTCCTAGGGAAAAGAGTGGTTGGTCGCTTGTTGAACATAGAAAAGATGCGGCTWGTGGTTGGTTCCCTTAAATAAACCCATGATCACCCTTATAACCTTCTAAATTCAGAGAGTTCTTAGGATATCAATGAAGGATGGGTTGGCCATGATGCATTYAGGAAGCAAGAGAAACCATAAAAGGTTAGGAAATAACCTTAGAATACAAGTCAGCTCAAGATAATAATTTATATTAAATTATTATCCTCCAGAAGTAGAAGTCGGMCTAGTTAGGTCACTTGGAGGACTATAAATAAGAGGGAGCTAGAGCTCATTTGACACACTCACTCTCAAAACTGCATAAGGACAAGTGATATGCATGATTGGAGGAGAGTTGCAGCTACTGCAGTGGTGACTTGGTCTTTGGTTTTGGTTGGAATTTCTACTTGGTTATGTTTTAGAATCTCTGCTTGGTACGCTATCTTCTGAGAAAGGTACGCCACCTTGGTTGGATATTGGTTCTAGGGTTTGCTTCCAGAATAATTCTATTTKTCAAGGCTAATGTGCTCAGGGGTGGCAATTGTGCCTATGGTTGGGTGAATTTTTTTCTATATTGTCTATGGTGAAATGAGCACACCTATTATTATAACAAGTTATGGTCCCACACTATCTTCAGATAGTCTAACCATTGGAAGGAAGATTGGGAATATTTTCTCAGTTGCAGTTGYAATTGTAGTCAGAGTTTTTTCTACAGCAACAAAACCCTAACCCTCATCTTGAGGCACCTTAAGTGACACGCTTGASCYAATTCCTATATAACCTAGTGCGCCCTAGCCTAGCACACCTCTTGGTACTCTTAGCAAGCCAAGGCATCAATTTTGATTTTTCGGTCAAAGTCAAAGTCAAAGCAATCATGAATTAATCTATGAAGTCAGAAAACAAGTTAGAAGGGGCTTCTAACTTCAAAGCATGGAAGACAAGGATTGACCTCATCCTTGCCAAGAATAAAGTGTTGGATATCGTGAAAGGGAAGATAATGGAACCATAGTTTGAAGCAAGAAAAGAGAAGGAACCTCAGAACATTGCAGTTATGGAGAAGTTCAAGGAAAATTACATCAATGTTATGAGTATCATAGTGGACTCTATAAAGGACCATTTGATACCCTACATTTTGCATCTTGACTCATCTAAGAATATGTATGATGCCCTAATTAACCTCTTCTCAATCAGAAATATTGGACAAGTAATGAGTATGAATAATGAGCTTTGTGATCTGAAAATGAATGATTATGACACTATAACATCATACTTTGTAATAATCTCTCAGTTAAGAGATCAACTACAAGATATTGAGGAAATCATTTCAGAAAAGGAACTAGTAAATATAGTACTTAATGGTCTTCCCAAGACATGGGATGCATTTGCCTCAAGAACGAACACAAGAATGGAGTATCCCACATTTGAATAACTTTGGACTTGATGTGCACAAGAAGAATCAAGGATTAACACAAAAGAGAAATCCCAAAATAAATATAATGATCAAGCCTACACAATAAAGTTCAAGAAATTCAAGAATAAGAAGAAATTTGGCTCAAGGAAGAAACCAAATCGAGAAAGGGATATGTTAAAAATACAATGCTTCAAATATCGAAAATATGGTCGCTATAAGAACCAGTGTCTTGAGTTAAATAAGAGGAAGGAAACACATGAAGCAACAATTTCCATAGAAAAGGAACCCTCAAAGAAAGTCAAGGAGGATGAAGAAGACTTTTTCTTCTAGTAAAGGTAACAATATTCTTCTGTAACATATTCCTTATACATACCATGTTTACATAGCTCCTATACATATCATGTGTATCTATTTATTGGAATATACGACAATTAGTGTCAATGAAACAACACCTATGGAAGAATAAAAAGATAATTATTGTCATTACAATGACTACTAGTCAAACAATGTATATGAAAAGGATGAAATACGTTGACAACCTTTGGTGACTATTCCTGTAAGTAACAACTTCTAGATGGATTGCAATTAGAATCAAACTTGAAAAAAACTGGAAGGAGTCAAATCAGAAAGAAATCAGTAATCAAGAGGAAACTAGAATAGACTTGTGCACTTTGCAAAGATCAATAAGGATGTAAACGGAATCATGGAATCTCTCAGATGGAGGGAGCTGATTGAAAAATTCCAAAAGAAGAGTATACATATTTTTCATTCAAGCATGAAGCCGAGATTAGGAGGGATCTAATCCCTAATTATATGATCCATTGAATAATCCATAAATACTATGAAGTATCTATCCATGTTATTCATTGGAAGTAGCATTCATGATAAGAAAAATGTGTTTAGCTTGACTCTAGAAGAAATCTTCTTCGAAAACAAGCCTTAAATATCCTTGGTTTTCCATCTACATTTATGTTCCTATGGTGGAAGGAAAAATTTGGAACCTTCAGGAAGGAAGGGCCTGGAATATAAGAGATTACATGGACTCCAACATTGAAGATAAACATGAGGAAGAACATGAAGATTCCAAGAAAAGAAAGAAAATCCAGAAAAACCAATTGAACCATTTATTATACCGAGAATCATAAGACTACTAGCATGGTTTGGACCCACTAGAAGCAGTCAAGTAGAAGGAATGGAAGGAAGCTATGATGAAGAACAATGTATGTGAGAAATTGTGAAAAAGACTTATAAATGGAATCATTGATATATACAAGGTGATATTCAGAACTAGAGGGTTCTCCTAGAAGGAGGGAGAGGACTATGATGACAACTTGTTCCAGTAAACTAGATATACCTCTATTTGAGCCATTATATCTCTTGCAGTATTCATGGATTGGAGTTTTACATTAGTTATATGTAAAAATTTGTTCTTCCCAATAGAGTAGTTGAGGAAGAAGCATATGTAGAACAACCTCAAGGTTTTGATGTATATTATAAAAGAGACCCTTGTATGCATATGGAAGAAGACCTTGTATGGATTTAAGAAACTTGGTGAAGAGCCTCTCATGTACAGTAGAAATGTGGTGAAAACTTCCTATGATAGAGGAAGTGTATCGAAATGGTTCTTCAGGAGTCCGAGAAAATGATTTTTCAAATCCATGGAAAACTCCCATGATGACAGATATGAAGAAATTGAGACTCTGATCCAATAGAACCATATCTGTATTAAAAATTGAATGGCTCATTGATGTATTTGTAGAATACTCATCTAGATATTTTCTTTTTTGTGAAAATAGTTCCAGGTGGAACCTAGCCATGAGAATTGAATAATTGCAAAATCATGTCTTGAAATGTCTTTATGGGATGTTTGAGTTATGATATACAACTGCATAGATTTATCGATTCAGATTGGGTAGGGAGTGTAGATAAGAAAAGAAGTGCTTCTTGGATATGTTTCAGTTTGAGCTTTGCCATAATATCATGGGATAGTAGGAAACAAAAGTTTGTTTCACTCAACACTGCAGAAGCATAATATATTGCATCTTGTGATGCTTGTACAAAATAAGTGTGGCTCTGTAAGATGGTTTATAGATTGTTTGATCAAGTGATGGGTTCGACCATGACATATTGTGATAGTCATAGCTATGTGAATCTTTTAGAGAACTCAATTTTCCATGGCAAGTCAAAGCACATTGAGATCGAGTATTATTTTCTCCATGATAGAGACCAGAAGGGAGAAGTGGTTCTCAAATATATCTCCACAAATGAGAAAATATCAGATATTTTGGTAAATCCTTTGTCTAAGATGAAAATTTTGCGTACTTAAGGGACAAGTTGGGACTTGTGGAGATGACTTCCTTATTGGAAAATAAAGTTATTACTCCTAGGTTGGGAGGAAACATTGATATGTTATTGATATATGGACAATCATTATCCAGTTTGGAAAATGGTCCAAGTTGAGAAGTCACTTTCCAGTCCGAAAAGTTATCCAAGATTTTTGACGGACAATCATTTTTCGGTACGAAAAATGGTCCATAAAGGATAGTCATTCTCGTAACAAAAATGGTCCAATAGGTTGTTGATGTGCCATAAACAATGATTCCCATTATGTCTGATGCGGGGGAATGGTCTAAGACAGTCATTCTCCTTGAAAGTCACTCTAAGAAGTGGTCAAGTAGAATGTTCTGCCTCTTTGGGCAGTCATTCTTTCGAAGTTCATAGTTGTGAGTAGTTTTGAAGAATGGTATGATATAGGAGGTTGGTGCAGAACAATCATTTCTATAGGAAATGGTCCAGACAATCATTCCCTAGAGAAGACTCATTCTCTCCATGCTACACTATGATTATTTTCAGAAGAATGTCCCAGTTAGGTTGAATGGTCTAGGTTTAGAAAACATGAGCAGTCATTCCCTAGGGCAGACTCATTCTCTCCATGTTGCACTATGATTAGTGTCATAAGAATGGACCAGTTAGGTTGAATGGTCCAGGTTCAGAAATCAGGGACAATTATTCTTCTATGGTTAAGAAGAATAGTTCATATATTCCATAGTTGATGTATAACTTTTTGAGGGCAGATGCTCTTCTAAATCTCATAGATGTGAGTGGAAGAATGGCCCAGATGACTCATTTTGTATCATGATATTGTTTATACAGGTTGATATCAGATGATATGATTGTTGTAGAGACTGTATGTCTCTGGAAAGTAGTTTTATGTTATTGTGGTTGATGTGATACACTAGAAGTGACTGTGTGTCACTAGTTAATAGCAGTGTGCTACTAGGAGTGGTTATGTACCATTGGATAGTGTTAGAACTCCAAGAGTCACTCCCAGACTGCAAATGAGAGTAAGCTTGGTAACATAGAAATAAAAATGCTTGATTGGTTTTGTGGATTAAGAAAAAGAAAACACGAAATGGGAAGGACAATAAGATGTTGTAAATCAATGATGGACCATTGGGCTATGGAGTCAAGAAAACACCCTGCTCATTAAATAAAATTAATATGCATATCAGATAAAGGTTTATTGAATAGAGAAAGAAAAATATAACACAAAGAAGAACATACATAAGGCAGAGATCCTCTATGCATAAATGAATTCAAGGTACTTGAATATAAACAGTGACTAATAGGCAAAATACATCAGATCCTTAGATGCTCAAGAATCCATTAATCAAAGGAAACCATGATCCTCAAGGTGTACAATTCATTCAAGTAAGAAGACAAATTGGGAAAGAAAAAAAGAAATACAATCTGATAACACATATATCATGAACCTCCAATAACAGAAATGTTGACAAAAACAAAATCTTCTTAGGGTTACAATGATCACAGGCAAAGTGCCTCCTACAGCTCTCTCATCTCTCTTGCTTATGAATCCAACCCTTATCTAAGAACTCTCTCCTTCCTTAAATAGGAAATAGCATCCAAATAACCTTAGGAGGTTGAATCCCATCTCCTCCATTGGATTCTAAGCCTAGGAGATAGGTCGAAACAATCAAAGAGACAAAAATCCAACAAACTGCTGATTTTCAGGAATTTGTTGGAAGTCATTAATGAATTGTTTCCACCTCATGCATGAGGCCTTTGCTGGAGATAAATCTTAGGTTCAGGTTTCCCTTGATATCTAACTAATCCTTGAGAATCCATTTGAACTCTCCTTGAGATGTGGCAATCTCCCAACAAGGCGAATATCAAAACCGTGACCGCTACAGGAAATTAGGTAGCATCGCTGTGCAGAGTACGCAATGCCAATTCTATATCCAATATATCTCAAACCTAAAAACATTTTGAAAAACTAAAAGAGGTTTTTGTTATTTGGAATGTTATGAACAAAAACCTCCTTCAATTTTAAAAAATACATTCTCAACTTCTCATAACCCAAGTTTTAAATTAGTGACTCAAAACTGGCAGAATAACTCTGCACAATTTAGCCTCTGCTAGAATATTACGCAGCGCCTGTAGGTAGTGCCCGACTATGTTTCTGCA
>JASDQU010245730.1:0-16699 GCA_032191745.1 Picea mariana | reverse complement strand
TAATGCTCAAATTATCTCTATCGCGGCCTAGGAAAATCACATGACAGAGTGAACGATCAACCCAGGGTCTTCGTCCCGATCCCAAAATGATACGAATCTAGCCATGTGAATAAATGATTTGGTGTCGAACATGGTAGAAACCAATTGATTACCGGTCATTGATGTATACCATTAATAAGTGTGAGGGAAATCACCAATGACGACAATGATTCCCAAGGTACCTTTAGCACATTCCAACAAATGTGAATAAATGAGATGAGGTCGAACATTCATGGAATGATCCGATCATAGGTCAATGATGTAAACCTATTGTCGGAGGTGAGGAGGCATTCCATTGAGGCATGTAGGTCCCAAGGTGATAACTTGTTTCTAAGTCTAATTCTCAGATAATGTGTTGAAGTCGACAAGAATAGACTCATCAAAGTAGGGCCATGATGTATCCCCCATCATCGACACGAAACTGACACATGAAATTGATGTGATATGGTGAATCGAATGAGTATGTATTGACATAAGAAATGGAAACTGGTAATACTGCAGATTGTTTGGTTTGAAGTGAAACTTCCCTTGAACATGATCAGGCATGAAAAATGACCTGCAAGCATTGACTCGATGAGTACCAAGAACATATTGTGATGATAATAAGAACACTCTTTTACTGGAACTAAAAAGTATAACGACACATGGAATTGGTATGACTTAGAGACAAGAAGATTACCCAATTGTAAGACGAGACACAAACATGTGCCATCTTCAAGGGAGAAAATAGTAGCTACCATAATATCCCCTATAGCTTCCAACTCATCCTTCACCTGTCTAAGCCCGGTGAGATAGGATGCCACACTCTCTCCCTTGGCCATCCTAGTGCTATGGAGCTTGTCCCTTAGGGACATATTCCTGTTCTCATTCTTGTTCTCACAAAATTTTATCAGTGCATCCCACATCTCCTTGGTTKTCATCTTCTCAGCCAAATGTGGGWTCAAGTGGTATTTCACTCCATCCAAGATTATCCTCTGCACCCTTACTTCCTTCACCTCATGAAGGTCTAGGGAAATGGGATTTGATGAAGGAACTGTCACTATGGTACTCACAAACACCCACAAATTGTTCTCCATGAGAGTAACTAAAATCATTACCTTCCATTGTAGGTAGTTGGATATATCCTCCAATCTATCCTCATACATGATACTGGAATTCATCCTTGTCCAACTAAAAATTACCCCTTTTCCCTTCTTTCTTCCAAGGAAAAACCCCTGCAAATAAATTTTATTCAAGTGCCAAACTCTATCCACTAAACCTCAGATCCCAAGCTCTGATACCATGTTAAATTTATTATGACTTTTGTCAAACACTTAGTCAAAATATGATTTAAACCTCCAATAAAGATTTATCAGTAATGCAATAAACAACTAGCATTCAACATTAGTTTCTGAGCAAAAATACAAATGACTAAGCAATATGAAACTTAGCAGCGGAAATAAATGAATAATATACAACATTCAACCATACTTTTGACAAGTATATATTCAGGAAATGCCCCTAAAAAAACCTCGAAGGGCAATCTAGCCAAGGAGAGATTATTTATTACAGATCTCACAGGAAATATTGTTGAGTTTACAACAACAATATTTTCATCATTAATTATAATAACACTTATCTTGAAATTTGTACCAACATTCCACATCGATTTTAGTGCCAACGTCCCTTGATTTATGTGCCTGAAATCTATTGTATGACCCTGTAATTTTCTATTGTATGACTATATGGAATTTATTGTCTCAGTTTATGTGCATACTTCCTATACCTTTCTGTACGGTGTTGTATGATTTTACTCCAACATTAATGCCTTGATTTTTATGCATCAAAGGCCACACAATATATGCATTTCCTCTGTCGTACAACCAACATTAAATGCATTGTATGACCTTCCCTAAAATATGTACTATATGGAATGTCCTTTAATGGATGTAGCTATCTTGGGATGCATTCCCCCTCTCCTTGGGATTTGTGCCAATCCTCCTTTGCTTCTCCTATTTTCCTTTCAACTCTATCTCTCTTGGAAAATGTGTCTCTTCACTTTCCCTATCAATCTCTCATTGGATGAGATTAAAACTTGCTCCACAAGATCAATGGAAGTGATTTAATATTTCATTGGGTTCACTTAAATCACTTAAGTGACCCAAACTTTATAAATCCATTTTTACTCATTAAATAATAAAATACCCCACTTAAATTTATAAAATCAAGTTAGTAGAGAGATACATTTGAGCAGTCAGTTATTCATGTTGGGCACCACGAATGAAGAAGTACCTCCGAGCTACAAAAACTAAAAAAATAAGGGTAAGAAAGGAGGGGGAATAACAACGTTAAACCTAATATAATGCTGGTGGGGCAAAGAATAATAATAAAAATATAAATTTCCTTGCAAGTTATGCAAATAGGATCACCTCGTGCATTAATGCCTCAATATGGAAGAAGCTTAGAGTTTTTTAGTGCAACAAAAACTTGATTTGATGACTAACCTATTTTCCCAAGGTCAACATATGGATACAGGTTCTTTTGGTAATTTAAGAAATGTGAAAGGGGGCACATAGGGTGCACCCTTTCCATATAAAACTTCATTGTTCATCCATATGGTGGGATTATACATTTACATGTCGACCAGGGCTTGTGTTTACGATAACATTGAGTCGATGTTGAAAGGAAAAGAGTCTCTTGACCTGCATAATTCTCATCATATAGAGAATCCTACGGGGAACATAATACCACACATACCGAAAGGTGTGTACAAATTCTCATCGCACAATCCAAATGATATAGATTTTCCAAAGTACTTGATTTTTGAGGATTTGGCTTAGACACCCTGTGCAATGTTGTCTTTAGAGGTGCTCCATAGTTTCCCTTTGCAATGTAGTGTATTCTCATCTGTTATTGGGGCTATGGATTATTATATCTCACAAGTTATCAAGTTTGACACCATTGATGTCAAGTCTTGCCTTCCCTATCATGTTTCCTTCCATATTCAAGTCGTGTATTCCACGAAAACTATTCGAAGGATAGTCATTGATGAAGGTGATTCAATGTGCATTATGTATTTATCTTGATGGTGAGATATTGGATCCCCCAAAATTGCTCCATATCCTACATTTATTACAACTTTTGATGGATGTTCTTTTTGATTGCATGGGATTATTTCCTCCTTTCCTGTCCAATTAGGAGGTAAAACCGTCACTATGGAAGTGGAAGTGGTCAATGCTCTGCTCAATTACAACCTATTGTTAGGACACAGTTGGACCTATGCAATGAAGAAAGTGGTATCCTCGATATTTTGAGTACTCTATTTCCCTCATGAAGGGAAGATCATGACTATCGATCAAATGTTGTTTAATCGTAATGATTTAGCTTCATCCATGGGATCTACTGTCCCATTAGTTGGTAATTCCTATACGACCACTTAGAGTATGGGTGTTGGGTTGTATCCTTCATTGATGGAAACATTTAACTTCATGGTTCCCATCTCTTACGTTAAATCTATTGCAATGTGTTTTGATTAACTGATATTGTTGGTTCCCACAACCCAAGTGTACCAATTTCGTACATCATATTTTGAGGACCTGTGGGTTCTACCTTCTCCATCAGATTTGGTGGAGGGGATTGAGCATACTAGGATGGCTATGTCATTGTCTATAATAGAGATAACTTATCAAACAATTTAATGTGCCACTACAGACACTAATCCAACTCCTTGGATAAAAGAGTCGGATTGTTCTACTGAGCCTGTTTGGGTTGTGAACTCTTCTAACTCTCTTGATTGTCTAGATAAAATATTTCCTTCTAAAGAGGCTATTATGGAGGTGATGAACAGGAAAAAACGACCTTGGGAAGACTTGCACCACATGTCGTACTTCCTCCCAGAGCTTGATAGGATTGAGAGTGGAGATTTTCGATTGACCTTGATTGAAGATAATGATTGGCCCATGAACCCATTGACAACACATGGAGTGTATGCTGAGGGAAACATGGAAAATATTTTGGAAAAAATCCTGATCAACATCTCTTGTAACCCTGATGTCATTGAGAATGTGTTCATAGGGGTGGAATGTTCTTCATATGAGGTCCACATTTACACTAATATGTTTAAAGAGTTTCACAATGTCTTTTCTTGGACATATGAGGAAATGCTAGGCATAGATCCCTGATTTGTTGAACATGAGATTAAAACATATTAAAATGTGAATCTTATTCACTAAATAATTTGACCTGTGAATCCTAGAAAGGTAGTAGTGATAAGGGATGAGGTGGAAAAACTTCTCAAATATATCTTTATCTAAATTGTTCCCTTGAATGAATGGGTATCCAATCCTGTTCTGGTAGACAAGAAGCATGGAAAAATCTGAGTATGCATGTAATTTAGAGATATGAACAAGGCTTGTCCCAAAAGAAATTTCCCCACATCATTTATAGATCATATTATTGATGAGTGTGCAGGGAGTGAGATATTCTACTTCATGGATGGATTCTCTGGTTATAACCAGATTCAAATCCATCCCAAGTATCAACACAAAATTGTGTTTATATGTCCTTGGGGTACATTCACGTATCACAAGATGCATTTTGGCATAATTTTTTTGGTGATACAATCAATTGAGCCATGTCATTTACGTTTTACAATCTTAAGCACACTTTGAAGGCTTATGTGGATGATCTAGTTGCTTTCTCTCTCAAGAGAGAATATCATCATGCTCATCTTCGCCTTGTGTTCGAAATATGTTGATACTATAGAATTTTGTTGAATCCTAACAAATGCATATTTTGCATCGTTTTATGGAGTCTCTTGGGTTTTTTCGTACTAATAAGGGGATCATGGTTGATCCTTTAAAGGTTGAGGAAATAGTTTAGTTTCCTCCCTCGTGTAACATTTGACAACTTCAAATATTATAAGGGAAAACCAAATTCCTTCATCGTTTATAGCTAGTTACATTGGAAACATCAAGGGATTTATACGCTTGTTGAAAAAGGGGGTCTCTTTTATATGGCACAATTTTGTGCAATGATATTTTGACATTTTTAAGAACAGTATTACATATTCTCCCTTGCTTATTCCCCCAGACTATAACAAATATTTCTTTTTGTACCTCACAACATTGGAAGAAACAATCAATATGGTCTTGGTTCAAGAGGATGATGCACTCCAAGAGAATGTCATCTACTATCTTAGCTATGGTTTGGTGGGTCTTGAACTTAATTATCTATATGTTTAAAATTTGTCTTTGTTAAATGTGCACACCATCCAAAGACTTCAACACTACATCTTATTGCGTAAAAACACCATGATCATGGATGCCATTACATTTCAATATGTTTTAACTTGATGGATTTTTGGGGGGAAATATAACAAGTGGATTGTTATATTATAGGAGTTCAATTTGGAATTCACATATTCTTAGTCCAAGAAATAATTGGTTTTCATTGAGCTCATGTTAGAGTTTCCAAGTAAAAAGAAGGGAATTATAGTAATAGACTAGTTCCCGGATGACCACATTTTCCTCATTTATTCCTTTTACCCTCATTATGGAGATATCCTTGTGTATCTTCAAACTTTGAAGTTCTCTTCGACCTATTCATGGGAAGATCAATGATGTATTCTCCATCAAGTGAATAATTACCTTATTATTTGTGAGACGTTGTATCACCAAGGGGTTGATTTGGTTCTTCGTCGTTTTTTGACCCATGAAGAGGCAAAGAGTGTGTTAAACAACTGTCACAGTTGAGCCCGTGGAAATCATTTGTCTGGGATGGAAACAACCCAAAAAATCATGTGTGACAGATACTTTTGGCTGATGATATTAAAGGACTGTGTTAAGGTATCTAAGAAGTGTCATTCATGTCAAATTGTTTCTAGGAAGATGCATGTGCATCCAACTCCATTGTTCCCCATTATCACCATAGAACCTTTCACCATGTGGGGATTATATTTTACCACATTCCACCCAACTTCGGATAGGGGGAATCGATAAATTATTGTGTCCATCAAATACTTCACAAAGTGGGTGGAGGCCATGCCTATGAATTCTAATGACAGTGAAACTGCCACACTCTTCATGTTCAAACACATTATTTTTAGGTTTAGAGTTCTGAGGGAGATTGTCACTGACCATGGAAGTCACTTTCAGAACAAAATGATGGAATAGTTAGATTCTAAGTTTGGATTTAGGAAGGAGTATTCATCTCCTTAATATCTTCAAGCAAATGGTCAGGTGGAGGCCATTAATAAGTATTTTAATACCATTCTTCAATAAACAATTAACACAAGAAATTCCAACTAGCACTTGATGCTCTATTCGACATTATGGGAATTCTAAACCTCAATAAATATTGTCATGGGATTCTCTGCTTTTCAACTTGTTCATGAAGTTGAGACAATTATTTCGATTGAATGTCAGATCCCCTCATTAAAAATAATTATTGATCTCCTTCCTGACACATATGAGCTTGAAGACTGTCAATGTCGAGATGTTTCCATAATGAACGAGGTGCATAAGAAGCATGCTAAATTTCAATATGATAAGTCTATCCACCCTATTCGTTTTTCTGAAGTATATATTTTTTTGGTTTAAGATCAAGAAAAATATGCTCAAGGGGCAGGAAAGATTAATGCGATGTGGCACATGCCTTACATTGTGAGGAATGTGTTGAAAAAAGGTACTTACAAACTTGTTGATTATGAGGGGAATGTGTTTGCTGATCCCAGAAATGGACTCTATCTTAATAGGTACTACTCTTGAGAAACAATGCTCGGGCGTTTTCCCCTTTGTAATTGTTGTGTATTGGTAGTATTAGACTTAGCTCAGTTTATTTCATTCTTCAGTTTTTTCTTATCGTTCTTATGATTAGATGGTATATGTCTTTGGAATCGATGGTATTTATAGGATTTGTAGATGGTGCTAGATGTCACACTCAGAATATTTCTTCCACCATTTGGGTGATTTATTCACCCATGGGTCATTGGTAACTTAAGGAGGCACTTGTCTCAGGCTAGCAATGAATAAAGTGTCTGAGTATAACACCGTTATTGAACTTATTGGAGATGCCATTTCACATGGAATTCAATCCCTTGAGGTTCTCCTTGATTCACAACCGGTTGTGCCTCAATTGAATGGAGAGTATTGTATCCATGACCTAAATCTTCTCCAATGATTCATGCAAGTATGCCTTCTGGATCATTCCTTTGGTTTCATTACATACATGCACGTTCCTAGGAGTTAGAAAATTTCTACTAATGCATTTTCTAACTATGTATTAGATTGGAATTTTTTTCATTCTTAAGTTCAAAAGAATGCATGCATATAAAGCATCAAATTACATAGAAGCATTCATATAAGTATGAATCGAGGAAAAAATATGTATATATATTATTTTAATATCCACCGAATAAAAAATTTTGGATCGAATTTACAAAATCGGGCTTCTATCCCCAAATATACATTTATAAGGACAATACACTATAATATATAATGATTATGTTGAGGGCCCTGCCCCTTCGTGTTTCTCATGATAACACTCTATAGTGTTTTCTAGACACAGGAAGTGTCAAACCCAAGGCCATGGTACTCCGATGACATATCATTGCATTTTCTCTAGGAGATCCTCGATCTGTACCATCACAATTTGGTGGGTAAGTTTGTCTAGTTTCCATTGGATGTTTTGCAGTACTTTATCTTCATCTCCTCTGGGATGGTCTCTGTCTCCTCCTCTATGCCTCTGTCGGGGGTATCTCACCGATTTTGTTGGTCTAATATATTCACATTCACAATTTTGTTAGAGTCATGATCCACGCTAAAGATATGTTATTTTTGGTTTTCCTCTTGAGTTATTTATTAAATAAAAAAATATATAAAAATATACAACTTGAAAATTTAAAAAGGTATTACTTATCTCTCTTAGTGTGGAACCAAGAGGTACTAGCATGTCTAGGTCCCTTGTGAATTTTATCCCTTCATAGGGATAATCGTCGATAGAGAGAACCTGTCATGAACACCAGTGAAAGAAGTCATAATCATATGGGATATGAAGTTTCCCGCCCCCTAGTGGCTGCATCACCTCTGTCCAACAAGCCATACAAGGTTCTTTGACCCTCTTTGGATAAACAAACACTCGTGGATTGATATATAGAACTCTCTCAAAAAAGAAAGTGCATAGAATATTGTCGTATCCAAAATTCTTCTTCTTCCCTATATTGAATTCAATAATTTGAGTCTTCATAGACATCAATAGTGAAGATATCTAGTTTAATATTGTTGGTCTCAAGAACTCTACCCTATAAAAAAATTGTGGATGAGATAATTGGTGAAGAGATGTCGATCTTGCAATTCTTGCGATGGTGGATAAGATTATTTTTAATCTTAGACTCTCTATTGTCCATATTGGGACTTGAATTCTCACATTTTGAGTGCCTAGGGCACAATAGGTGGCTATGTATTCATCGATGGTCATTCCCTCACCACTTCTAGTCTCGAGTTTCACTACATCTCCTCGTCAGGAGAGTCTCGTTATGAAGTAAATGTCTTCAATCTATATCTTTAGAGGTTGCTAATCTAGCATAAACGCGTCAACATCTGGGTCCCAATACCCTATTAGGACCTGCAACAATCTCTTTTAGGCCCTCATATTACTTATTTCAAATAAATTTCCTAATAATTAATTTTGGATGGTTTCTAGCACCTCCGGGTCTTCCACAACCTGATTGTCGATCTCCTCATGCTCTCTTTCCCTCCACTCAATAGCCATCCTACAATATTTGGTCAAAGAGAAGGGTTAAAACTTGCCTTTTTACCTTTGGATGGGCTCATACACGAGCTACTGAGGAAACATGTGCATATATATGCACCCTATATTGATGATAGGCGCATATAGGGCACCTTGTATGTGCCTTGTGCCAAAGGAAGGCACATATATGCTTGTCCCTTTGGAATTTTTTCCAAATCAAATGAATTTTTGATGAAAACAGGAAATGAAATGGATGAAAATTAAGAGGAAGGAGAGGCCTATTACTTGGTCCAGACGATGTGTGATTCCATTGACCGCAACGTCCATAATATTTCATGGAAATTTGGGGGTATTTTCCACTAAAATGCACTATTCAGGTAAAAATGATAAATGACATGGTAAAAAAATTTGTTTTTCACTATTTAGTCAATTTTTTTACCCACTTGATTATAGTTTTATGCTCTCACTATGTAATTACACCTAATGGATTGACTTTCAACAGTAGAAAATGTCTAATTGAGCAGGTTTTTAGGAAGGATGTCATACCAAGGTGTTTTTACGTGTTTTTTTAGCCTATTAGTCCATCATTTGACTCTTCAGTAGGTAATGTTCTCAATTACTAGCATGTAGTGTAGGTCATTTTTCACCTTCACTTTGAATTATCAATATAACTTCATATTTTATTTAGGGTTGATCCCACTTAATAGTGACATAATCCTTTCCCAGCTGATTAAAAGTGTTGTCTTGTTTGTGGTAGAGCCTTTCTCTTCATGGGTGCCCTAGTTAGTACCTTGCTATTCATTTTGGCACCCATGCTGCATTTTTTCTATAGGCTCGAGAGACCTATTTATTATTTCCATGTCTTTGTGTCAAATCCTCATAAATTCTTCTCATTCTTATTCTGGATAATATCTCATGGGGCTCCCAAATTTTTGTGTTAATTTTTAATTGCATTGCATATTTCTCACTTGTGCTTTTGAGCCTAATATTGTCTTCAAATTTCTCTCATTTATCCTATTTCTTATGCATTCTCTTAGTTTCCAACCTTCCTTTAATTTCCTTTGTGGCTTGAAACCTCTATCCCTAGAGGAAACATTCCCCTGAGTGTCCATATTCTACATGCGTTCCTTGAATTGAGAATATGTATGTTCCATGCGAAACTAGTTTGCTTACCCACGACACTCATTTCCTATATTGGAATATTAGTTGTCATTGATGTCAATCATGGAAAAATATATGCAAAAGAACATGTAGGAGAGAAATAACATTGCAGATATTGCGCAAAAGCAAAAGGGGTCGAGGAGGAATCATGTCCATTGGTGTAGTTTCAGGACAATTTAGGATTGTCAGATTGAGGTGGAACCAGAGGCTCCAAAAAATTAAGTCACAATCGTCAAATCAGGAGCAATAATCCTCAACCGTAGATCAAAGCCAATATGACTTCGGAACTTTGCCCCTTCGACAATCATTAGAGACAAACATTCAACTATACCAGTTGCAGGAATCGACAGTAAAGAACGAAGAACAATGCTAACCACTGGATCGAAATAAGAGCACAATTGGACGGTAAAGAACGAAGAAATGATGTTGATCATTGGATCAAAATGAAATCATAATCAGATGACTCAAATCTCTTTCCATGAGTCTAATGAGAAACCAAAAAACGGCTAAGTATCATATTCTATCTATATCACTTAAAAATATCTAAGTATGGTTCATTGTGGAGGTAACAGAAATTGGGCGTGCATTTTGATAACATTCGAGAAGAGATATGAGTATGCGATTTCGAGAGTCCACGAACCTGAGAAAAATCACTTGAAATTTTTTCTAAGTATAGGTTCATCTTTGAGGCTATGGAAGTTGGGGGGGAATTTTGATGACATCATATAAGACATGTGAGTTTGCAAGTCTGTGAACCTTTGAAAAATTTCTTGAAATGTTTTTGAAGTATAGGTTCATCTTTGAGGCTGTGGAAGTTGGGGGTGCATTTTTATGACATCATAGAAGACATGTGAGTCTGCAAGTCCAAGAGTCCATGAAACATTCACATAAAATAATTCTAAGTATAGGTTCATCTTGGAGGTTGTGGAAGTTGGGCATGCATTCTGATGACACCCAAGAATACATGTGAGTCCGCAAACCCATGAAACAAAATAATTCTAAGTAAAGTCAATGTTTGAAATGAATGAGAAACATCCACTCAACGTTTGATCATATCCGAAATGTTGATCTAATTAACACTGGATAAGCGCTTGTTGGAATTGCATTTGGTCACGGGTTCTGGTCACATAGAAGAAAGGGGTTCACAGTTGGAGACTTAGAGCCAAATATTGAACAAAGCACCTTTTGTAATAGAGACTTAACTAGAGGTCACATAAATTAAAGATAAAGTGCCTGAGGCTTAACTCTGTTTTCTATAGGAAATCCGAGAAGAACACCATTACTATAATTGATAGAGGCTAAGAAGCTAGTTTCGCATTGCAACCACAAATATAAAGAAGTCTACCTACCAGTACCATTTGAGATTCTGATTATTAATATAGTTTCTTATCAAAATGTATTTAAGAAAGACCAAATTCATTTGATTACTTAAAATTAAATAAAGTAAGAAATTAATTTATGTTAATGAAAGGGTACAATGGTTCATTGTAAAAATATGCAATGGTTCAAATTCACACCAGTTGGAAGACTATATAAACGAGAAAGAATGATGAGAAGAAAGTTTCTTTGTGGTCTACATTATAATATCAGAAGAAAGTGTAGAGTCCAAGAAGAAAAATAAAAATACTAATGAAGTGAGGTTGGAAGGGAGGAGCAAGGAAGGATTAATATCCTTTTCTAATTAAGGTTTAAAAACAAGGAGTTGGTGCTTCCAAGGTTTGGTGCCCTAAACAAGGGAGTTGGTGCTTCCAAGGTTTGGTGCCCTAAACAAGGGAGTTGGTGCTTCCTAGGGTTGGATCCATAAAACCAGTGAGTTGGTTCCCTAAATCAAGGGAGTTGGTGCTTCCTAGGGTTGGTGCTATGAAAAAGGGGATTGTTGTCTCCTAGAGTTAGTGCTCTAAATCAATCTTCATATAAAATTTGTAATTTGTAATTTAAGTTTATATTTATTGATTTAATTTCTCAAGTTTCTTACTAATCAATAAAGTTAATAAATAAATAATTAAAGATTGTGAAAAGTTATTAATATCGATTCACCCCCCCAGTATTAAACCATATTCCAACAATTGGTATCAGAGTGGGTGCCTTCAACATATTCTAATAACTGGAAGGTAGATTCTACATAATCCTAGGGATCATCAAGAATGAATGTCTTCCACCATAGCACCTTTGTTCAAAGGGAATGATTATGCACTTTGGAGTGTGAGGATGAAAAGATGTATAATGTCCCTGGGTTGTGCTATCTAACAATCTATAGAAGAAAGGTATACTACACTTGCTACTACTCACACACACACAACCAAAAATAAGCTTTGTAATGAAAATGCAAGAGCAACCAATGCCATCCTAGGAGGATTAGCCAATCCTATATTTGTGAAAGTAATGCATTGTAAGTCAACAAAATAAATCTGGGAAAACTAAAGGTCATATATGAAGGAGATAGAAAAGTCAAAAAGACCAAACTACAAACCTACATAACACAATTTGAAAACCTGAAAATGAAAGAAGAAGAGAACATAGCAAAATATCTTCAAAGAGTAGATGAAGTAGTCAACTCAATCATAGAATTAGGATAAGAACTCAAATATCAACCCATTTTCCAAAGTATCTTGAGATCTTTACCCATGAGATATGATGCCAAGATTTCTACTATTGAAGACAGACCAAACCTTGATAATCTCACAATGGATGAAATACATGGGATCTTGACAGCGTATGAGATGATAATAGGGAAAGAAATACCAACAAAAGTAGAAACAAATTTCAAAGTATCTAAAGAAAAGAATAAATAGGAGAAAGTATCTAAAGAATATCAGTCAGAGATATTTGATGAAGAAATAGCTAACTTCATGAAGAAACTCAAGAAAGGAACTGGTAGATACAAAGGAAATTTTCCTCTAATATGGTTTAAATGTGAAAGATTGGACATTTTTCTACCAAATGTCCCTATCCAAAAAAAGAAAAAAGTGATAATGAAAAAACTTTCAAAGGACAGAAGAAGAGCCAAACCAAAGACAAAAGGAATGTCTACAAGAAGAAGAAAACCTTTTACACTAAAGAGAAAAACAACTCATCTAAAGAAAGTTAAGAAGAAAAAAACATTGAGCACCTATTTATGGGTATAGAAACCCAAAATAATCACACCAAAAATAACTTTGATATTTAAGAAGAAAACTTTGAGGTTGAAGGAGAAGTAGATCTTGAAGCAGATTTGATCAATTCCCTAGCCGAACTCTGAAAGTATAAAAGGAAGAGTAAATAATTAAGAGAACAACTGTCAGAATATGAAGAAGCAAAAAAATCAAGAGAAAAATAAGTGTCAAATACCAAAGAAACAATGAAAGTTATCAATGATTTAAAGACTCAACTTCAGGAAGCCAAAATAATTGAAGAAGTCATTTTGAAACAACTCAATGATAGGGAACAAGATTATGAAAATCTAGAGGTTGAAATTGTCCTACTAAAAGGAGAAATTTAAAAATAAAAGTAGTCAAAGTTTGAGAACATTTCAAAGATTTTGAATGATATTCTTTACATCCAAAGATCACGAAATGATAAAATAGGATTGGGATATGATCAAAATTCAACCTCTGCTGCACATAAAACTAATAAACAATCAATTAACTATGCAGATTCTCTTAGAAGTTCCTTAAAAAGAGAAGACAACAAGATAAAGATGGCATCATTAGATACTGGTTTTAATAAGCAAGCACATCCTTTAGAAGGAAAAGGAAATACACAGATAAGAAGGACTCCTCCTAATAGATATTATAATATCTTTCTTGGATATTTCTATTCATGCAAAAACTTTGGACATAAAGTAGTACATTGTAAATCCTATAGAAACTACAAAGCAAGAAATATCCAGAGATATAAGAACAACAAGAAAATGATGTAGAGAAAAAAAATTATAATTCATTCTCTCCTTTACAAGAGTACAATGTTGAATGCCACAAGTGCAACAAATATGGCCATAAAGCCAGTGAATGTAGATTACTAATGCAATCCTTGAAGATGAGAAAGTCTAACAAACATGATAAGAAGATATGGAAAGAAAAGCATATAGAAGAAAAAGTAACATAATGTAAAGTGGCCCTGTATGAAAAAAAAGAAAAAAAGAAGTGTCAATGGTATATTGATAGTGGATGCCCAAAAAATATGACATGATATGAAGGAATATTTATCACTTTTACAAAGAAAGATAAAGGTAAAGCCACTTTTGGAGATAATGTATCTGCCAAAACACTAGGAAAAGGCACAGTTTCATTGGGAAACAAAAAGAATAAAACATAAAACATGTTGCTAGTAAAAAACTTAAAACCTAATCTACCCAGTGTAATCCAAACATGTGATTAGGGACATATACTCATTTTTTACTCCCAAAAATGTGAAATAAGAAAAGAAGGATTAAAAAAATTAGTTGCTATTGCACCAAGAACCTAAAGCAATGTATATATCTTGGATATTGAGGAAGAAGAAGAATTCCATATGAGTCAAGTAGATGAACGATGGGTATGGCACAAAAGGATGGGACACTTGAGCTTTGATAACCTGATCAAAGCTAGTAAAAAGGGAGTTGTAAAAGATATGCCAAAAGTCATCAAGCCCTCATGTACTATTTGCAAACACTRTCAATTAGGGAAGAAGACAAGAGTTAGATTCAATACAAAAGAACATTCTACATCAAAACCCTTGGAGATTATGCACAGTAATTTTTGTGGGCCCTCTAGGACTAAAAGCATACAAGGGGAACACTAATCCATGTTGATCATTGATGACTACATGATGATGACCTGGGTATCTCAAAGAAAAATATGAGCCATTTGAAAAATTTAAAGAATTCAACACTTATGTAGAGAATGAAAAATATCTCAAAATCAAATGTTTAAGATCAAATAATGGAGGAGAATTTACCTCTAAATAATTCAATAATTTTTGTGAAGATCATGGAATCAAGAGACAATACTCAACTCCAATAAATCCTCAACACAATGGAGTTGTTGAGAGGAAAAAAATAACTATTCAAGAGGCTGCAAGAACTATGTTGAATGAATCCAAGCTCCCATAAATATTTTGGAGAGATGCAATATATACAACAGTTCACATACTTAACCGAGCACAGCTAAGAGCTAACCATGAGAAAACACATTGTGAATTATGGTTTGGAAAACCAACATATATGAAACATTTCAGAGTCTTTGGAAGTAAGTGTTACATCAAGAGGGATGAAGATAATCTAGGTAAATTTGACTTTAGATTAGATGAAGGTATATTTCTGGGATATTCACCTAACAATAAGAATTACAAGTTATATAATCTAATATTGCACAAAATAGTGGAAAGTGCAAAAGTAAAAATAGATCATCTAAAATTGAGAAAAATTAAATCTCAAGATGAATAAAAAATTGACGAATGGAGAAGACCTATTGATGATGAAGAATATGGTGAATCATAAGATGAAGAAGATATTGAATAACTACAAGAGAATGACCCGCAAACTGATGAAGATAAGGATGAGGAAGAAACACCCTTACCAAAAGCACCCTCAAAAAGAGTTCAAAAGAATCACCTTGAAAATCAAATCATAGGGGATAAAGAAGCAAGAGTAGAAACAAGAAGGAAACTTAGATTTGATTATGAACACGCAATGATTTCAGTAATAGAACCCAAATATTTTGCAGAAGCCAGCAAGAGTGAATATTGGATAGAAGCAATGAATGAGGAACTTGATCAAATTGAGAAAAATCATACATGGGAACTTGTTCCTAGACCACAAGACAAGAATGTGGTAGGAACCAAGTGGATATTAAAAAAAAAACTCAATGGAAATGGAAATATCATAAAGAACAAAGATATATTAGTATGCAAAGGATATTCCCAAGTGGAAGGTATTGAATATGAATATACTTTTTCCCCAGTAGAAATACTAGAGGCCATAAGAATGTTCTTGACATTTGCATGCTTCAGGAACTTCAAAATTTATCAAATGGGTGTTAAGTCAACATTCCTGAATGACACATTATAAGAAGAAGTATATATATAGAAACCAAAAGGATTCATATTAACAGAAAATTAGGACTATGTGTGCAAACTAAAGAAGGCTCTATATGGTCTTAAACAAGCCCCTAGAGCATGGTTCTCAAGACTTGATCAATATTTGCATAAACAAGGATATAAGAGAGAGACTATTGAAAACAACCTATATATCAAAATTGAGGATCAAGATATGATTGTTGTGGTGGTATATGTAGATGATATCATATTTGGAAGTAATATTACTATACCAAGCAAAACTTTTGCTACAGAAATGAAGAAAGAGTTTGAAATATCTATGCTAGGGGAACTAACTTTCTTCCTAGGTTTACAAGTCACTCAAATAGATAATGGAATATTTATTTCCCAAAATAAATATATGAAATAAATACTAAAGAAATTCCAAATGGAAGATAGAAAACCGATGTGCACTCCCATGGTCACAAGATGCAAACTAAGCCGAGATGATGATTAACCAAGAGTACACCAAACCATGTACAAATTAATGGTTGGTAGCCTATTATATGCAACATCAACAAGACCATATATCTTGTAGTCTATAGAGGTATATTTCAATATGCACCTAAAGAAACTCACATGAAGGTAGTAAAAAGGATATTCAAATATCTTTAAGGATCCATGGAGTTTGGTTTATGGTTTCCAAAAACAAAATATTTTACATTGACTGCATATACTGATGCAGATTGGGATGGTAGTGTAGATGACAAGAAAAGTACTA
>JASDQU010245728.1:0-16689 GCA_032191745.1 Picea mariana | reverse complement strand
CGTGAGAGGCCAAGGGTTGTGTAAGTTGGTAGTTGATTCGGAAACTGAACAACAAAAAGACATTGATACGTCACACCTAGAGCAACACGATCACAGTTTGATTTGTTGCACACAAAATCTAGTAAGTCCTTGGTACGACGATATTAGACACTGTCTTCAACACGGACCAACACCCCGTCACCTTGACTCCGCCAAAAGAAGATCTTTGAGACTAAAGTCTGCCTCCTTTCATCTAATTAACGGTATACTGTTTCGTCAGAATTTTGATGGCGTACTGATGCATTGTCTTGAAAGGGATGAAGCAGAGAAAGTTTTTCTCGAGTTGCATGCAGGAGAACCTGGTGGTCACTTCGGTGGCGATACCACTGCTCATAAAGTTCTAAGAGCCGGTTATTACTGGCCAACACTTTTTAGAGACGCTCACGCCTTATGCCGTAAATTTATCATTTGTCAGAAAGCGTCAGGGCGGTTGCAAAAACCAGCCTTCCCTTTGCAGCCCGTTACAGTCGATTCTCCTTTCCAGCAATGGGACCTTGATATCATTGGTCCTATTAACCCTCCATCCTCACAATAGCACAAGTATATCGTGACAGCCACTGATTACTTTACTCGATGGTCTGAAGTCGTCGCGCTAAAAACTATTAATACAAGTCAGGTGATCGCCTTTCTGAATTCGAATATCATCACTCGTTTTGGCATACCTGATTGTCTAGTCTTTGATAACGCTTCATACTTTTCTTCTCTTGAGATGAGTGAGTTTGCCTTAGAAAAAGGAATAAAGCTTAAGTATTCCGCTAGTTATTACCCCCAGGGTAACGGCCTAGCAGAGTCAACAAACAAAAACTTGATCAAGATTATCAAGAGAACCGTGGCTGAAAATCACAAGAACTGGCACAATGCACTGCTGAATGCACTGTGGGTTGATAGGGTAACACCCAAAGCTGCTATAGGTAATTCCCCCTTTTTTCTCATTTATGGCAGAGAAGCCATTCTTCCACCTCATATTCTTCTTCCTTCGCTCCAATTATCACAAAAAGTTCAAGAAGAAGAATGTCCTCCTTTAGAGAGCCGTATTAACTCTTTGATGAATTTAGAAGAAGTAAGAACTCAAGCCAAGCGTAAACTAGATCAACATCAACAACTGATTAAAAGCTGGTTCGATTCTAATTCTGCTTCTGATAGAAATTTTGAAGTTGGCGATCTCATCTTGAAGTGGGACAAACCACAGGAAGGGAAGGGTGAACATACTAAATTTCAAAATTTGTGGCTTGGGCCATTTTTGATTGCTGAAAAGTTGGGTCCTAGTTCCTTTCATTTGCAAAATCTTGAAGGGAAGCTTGACACTTACCCGGTGAATGGCCAAGCCCTGAAAAGATACTTTGCCTGATTTTTATCCTTGTATATTATGTAAATATTTCCTTTTGCTTTTATTCTTGCCTTTGTTTTTATGATTTTGATTTGATTGATCAATTTTGCGTGCTTTGAAACATATGCATGATTATACACTGAGCCATTCAGACCAAGACCATAAGAAAATTTCTTCGTTGAAGTAACTTCTGGAAGATTGTACAAACATCGGTGATATTTATTTCTGAAAATGATATTGGAAAATGTTGTTTGAAAGAAGTTTACTATTTCAATCTCTAAGTGAAGTTTGTCGTGATTATCTTTATCTTTTTACGCTGTCCCTTTTCCGTAAAGGAATGACTCAAAAAGGATGTCTCCCTGTCACAGTAAGTTGTTTTAGAAATAAGACATTTCTGGAGCTGAATCAAGGACAGTGCTAAAAAAAAAATCCTGATGAGGTCTGAAAAAATTATAATAAAACAACAAGATTTTTTAGCGTCACCCCTCTCAGCTATTCAAAGAAAACAAAATAAAAATATTAATAAGAGCTGTGGGAAGTGTTTGTAAACCCGCCGGGATACTGAACAGGTCCGCTGGCAGCTGGTAAATGCAAGCATGGCGCCAAGACAACTTCGCTGGGGTACTGAACAGGCCTGCTGGCAGCGAAGCAATGTTGGGTAAATGAAAATCTGTAAAATTATAAGAAACCTCTTTTATGTCCTTTATTCTAATCTAGAACTTTTTGAAGGGATAAAGATGTCCAAGTGGGTTAAATGGCAACCCTGTCGAGGCTATGGACCCCTGCTGGTAGCAGTGGCCATGCCAACAGTATTGAAGATTTTATCATAAAAATCATGACTTGCTGATCTTGAAGATTGTTTTTGGTTTGCATCTTTAAAACATCGCTGAAAAAGATAATTGATGATGATGTTAGTACGATTTTCTGGTTGTTGTTTTAAGTCGATTTTTTCTTTGCTGTCCTAATCCGAATTCATTTCTTTTAACAGAGATAACTGCTTCTCCCAGCATGTCGCCATTGTTGGCAGCCAACTCATTTTTTTAATTGCTCTTAAAAAAAAGCTGCCTACACCTCTTGTCTTCTAAACGACAAATCATCATCACATTGTGCAACTAGACATTTGTTTCAATTGCAATTTGATTTCATGTCAGTTTTCACAACTGGAAGTGTGAAAACGCCCTCTTTCGTTGTTTAGACTGTCGTCGTCTTTTATTGATTTTTATGAAAGACACTTGACCATTGGTTTATCACACGACTGCAAAAGATTCTTTCAAACTTGTGTCTTTTGACCTACTCTTACCTTGATTGCACATTTGGATCTATTTGACTACTAAAACATTGAGCATGATGATTTACTAGTTACCTTTGACTCTGTAAAGGTTGTGATTGATTTTGGTCTTATATGCTTTGATCCATCTTGCTATGAGCTCTTGGCTTATTGATTATTTGAGATTTTTTTGGTTGCAATAAACTTTGAAATATAAACGAATGCATTGGTCATATAATAAGTTTGATTTGATATGAAATGTCATTGGTGTGAGTTTCACAAAGGCGCATTGATTAATCTGTGGGGTTTCAATTTTATAGTTTGAATCAATGCTTGGTGCAATGTTTTGTAAGTTTGATTTTACATTGAATGATCAAAGTTTCAAACTATACATTGGCACGATTCAATTGACATTGGTTAAAACGTTTTATTGATACAATGGATCGGTGGTTAATGTTTGGTTTCATGTTAGAGTGAACTATACACTTGGCGCAAGCATATAACGTATGGTGTTGGTGCCGCGTTGTATGGATGGCACGTTGATATGGTTGTACACCGATTTGAGTTGGCCGATTAATGTGTTGATTACTGATGGAACAACACTATACTCAGTCATTAATACACTACATGGCAGTGGTTCTCCCACCACATTCGCACGCATGCAGTTAATCCTCGCCTCTTTGAGCGCTGACGCTGTTAAACCCTATCGTTTTTACTCCTGCGTGTTGTGTGGTGTAAACTGAACCCTATCATGAACAGAAGTCATGGCTCCTGTCGTGAGGGCCGAGCCCAATGGGTGTCAAGCGTTATTGATGTTTGATGGTGCTTACAGCGACTTGGAAGAGTTTGGGTGGCTCCCATTTATAAAGAAGTTCAATGGTTATAACTCCACTGTGGCTCGACAATTTGCGTTGTCATTCGATGGCTGTCGAGCCAAAGTTGGAGATGTCCAGCTTGAAATCACTGAGAAATTTCTCAGCACGGCAACTAGCCTGCCTGTTACGGGACAGAAGTGGTCCAAAAGCTGCAAGGTAGATGATGTCCCATGGACATTGTTATTCCAATCTCGAGTGGTGAAATCCTGCGACAAAGGCTTACCTGCAAAAATGTTGAAACCGCACTGGTATGATCTCTTAATGATAATTAAGCAATTCATTACTTGTGAGGGCAGGTACGAGTTCATTTTCTTGTTTCACCTTCGGCTATTGATGGTTTTTATGGGTTTCGAACTTAGTATGCCACATTATTTGCATAGAAGTTTGTTCAAAATGGCTAAAAGGTACAAGCGCAGCCAAGCTGACACCAACCTCTTCCATTTGGGGTTGATTAAAATGTTTATTGTGTATGAATTAGGGTTATGTCGTGATTCTTGGGATAATTTTCTCAGCCGCAATGTCTTCGAAGAATCGGACCCTCCACAGGTTGATAAACCTATGGTGACCGAAACCCAGCCTATCCCCCCTGTGCCTTATAGCGTTTTGCTGCCCAAACCTAAACCCAACCTACCTACGAATTTGCCTATGGCTGTGACTAAACAGGCCGAAGTTAATGAGCCCGCGAACAAAATTCCTAAAGCTAAGACTGGTGCAAATTCCAAAGGCAAGAAAAATGCAAGGTTAATCCTTCGCATGGCGAGGAATAAGCCCAAACCCCCTGCTAAATTAGAGCCTATTGTGGTCAGCGAAGACTCTAATTCTGAGGTCGAACGTTTTCTTGCCGATGAGTATCCTTACTCAGAAGGCTTGTGTAACAAACCTCCTTATGATTTCGTCAAAAATTTACCTCCTTGTCTGCGGGATAATCCTGACTTTCCTGGTATTGAACCACCCCATGAAACCCTTGGTGAATCGTCGAAACCCTCGACTGCTCAACCTGTTGCTGCACCTTACGATCAGTGTGGGTTATGGTTGGAAAGATACTACTTGGATGTACCTACATTGCAATCCAGAATCCACGATTTGGAAAACCAAGTGGCAAAGCTCACTGGTCAAAATGCAAAGGTGCAACCCAACGACAAGAAGCAACGAACTACGGGTTCAATCTTGTTCAAAAATGTCAAGTCTGCTACTACAATCGTCAATTCAAAATTGACATAGTCTCAGCAACTGTGATGGTATAATTTTCACTCATTTATATTACTCTCTGTGTACATCTTTAACTTGCTCCATTACATAAGCATGCTTTGCTGTATATAATGTTTGTTTTATAAATCAATTTTCGTTATAGTTTAAGTTTTGATTGGATTTGGTTTTGATTCGATGGATCGTCAAATAGATTTGATTGTACAAATTTAACTTCTGTCCGATGCTCTGTTGATAAGAGGGGTTGTTAAAAATAGGCTGTTGTTGATATCCCGATTTTCGAATACAGTCAATGGTATGATTCAAATTGGTTATGATATGAGTATGATTGATGAATGGGTTAAATTTTTCAATGTCCTTCGACCAAATTTCATACTTTTCTATTGATACATGACCGAATTGTAACTGATTCAATTGATTGCAACTTATTCGATCCATATATTGTTTGAATTGGATTTTGATTAAGGTTTCGATACTGTTTCTATAATTAACTCAGTAAAGTTCGTATTGAATATTGCCCAGTTCATGGATTCTGTCGGTTTTGTCACACCTCTGTCTGTTGACTGTGTGGTGATCAAACATGAAATTTGTTGAGTCGATATTCATGAAGTACTATTTCATCCGATTACAATGGAAATAATTTATGTATCGTGCTTTTAACAGAATGATATCAATCTGTTGTTATGATTATAATTGGTCAATAATAGTTACGATCATTGTTTTCAGGCATACCTGTGAACTGTTTGAAACTCAGCTAATGTTTTCTACGGTTGGATTCTATGGATATAGTTATGCATGAAATCGTGACAGGATTTCTATATTGGAAATGGATTAAACGATATGACTCTTATGCAAATCAATAATGATGATTTTGTATCTCATACGATTTGGTTTACCATTGATTGCATTTATGAAACAGTCTTGTTAAGATTTGATTCGATTTTATGTCAATTGGAAAAAACAGAGTATTCCTACCCTGTCCCGATTGCATTCTTTTGATTTGATTTAATTTAAGGAATAATTGAATCATTAGTAATTAGTTTTAGATTTGATTTTATTTGATTATATCTAGTCATGTTTACTATTCTTGACTAGCTACAGAATCAGATGATTCTGTAGCTAAGTCTGTAAAGTCATTTTTTTCTTGTTTTTCTAATAAAACATCCTTCTAACTTGATTTTTGTGTTCTATTGCAGGAAAATTCGAATTGACAATAGATATCATGAGCAGTTAGGGGATGATCTACAGATTTTACTTGCATTTTATTTCCTTAGTTTAGGAGATTTAGGGATTTTCCCCCAGATTATGTAAAACAATTTGCTATTATTCACAAGGATGTTTTACCTTGTGAGAAACCTATATAAACCTATGGTTTTGTAATAATCGATCATCCTCAGTTGTGGGAGAACAAGGATATGGATTTTTGATTCAGACTGGAGCAGAATTGGTGTTTTGTCATAGCTTTTGCTTTTCAATATATCAACACTTTGTTCCATGTTTTGTATATCACTTTGTTTATGGTTTAGTATTACTTTGCTATCTAAATCAAATGCAAATGATATAATTTATTACTATTATCTATATCTTGTTTCTTCCAAATAGATAAAAGACATAACAGTTGTTGATTCATTTTGTGAATGATAGCTTTGTCTTCTTCATAAATTGAATTGTTATATATAAATTTGCTGCATAATAGGTTTCCCTTTTGCAGGAATTTATAATCAGAAAATTGTTATGATTTTCTTTTATGTCTTGTTGGTCCTGTTACATACTTTAAGAAGCAGCATAGTTGATCGTTTGCGAGAAGCTTTTGGATTAAACGGTGTGAATTTCTTCCTCCGAACAGCTCAGAAGCAATCATACACAGGGCAGACTTGGAGCGTTTCCAGTTTAATTAGAGTATAGTTTACTGTTTTTATTAAGTAGTTTAATATAAACGTAATTTTAGTTAGATTTATATTAGATTCTTTAAATTCAGTAAGTATATTAGATGGTTTAATTTCAGTAATGTTTATGTCTTTTTCATAAAATATAAAAGTCAAAAAAGAGATCCTTGGCTGTCTTAGGACAGCAAACACATGAGTTTTGCAGGTTTTAATCAAATCTTTAGATTGTCAATAGTGTACATTTGTGAATAAGAATGATCATAGCTGATAATTAGGTAGTTGATTTGAGTTATTATAAGTGTAATTAGTAATTTGTAGATAGAATAGTTAGAGTAGTTTATATTTAGTATATTAGTTCCTTTCTTTGTTTTATTAGTTTCTAGTTTCCTTTATTTTAGTTACTTTATTGTATTTAATCATAGTTAGTTTGTTTTATTTAGTTTAGGTAGGTCACTTAGCTCAGATCAAATTTTCTCTTTGGTTTTCTCAGGAGACCTCAGAGCGGCCAACGGAGCCGTTAAACTCGTTAGGGTGGTCCATTCCAAACGGCTTGGGTTATTCAGACAACCCCGGACCGGTTCCACTCTCCTAGTTGACAGACAGTCAATTTCGCCCATCAACAACGTGACGATGAAATTTTTGAATGGGGTAATAGAGGAAGAGGCTTACATGGAACAACCACAAGGATTCGAGACACATGACATGGAGACGCATGTGTGAAGGTTAAATAAGGAATTATATGGATTGAAGCAGGCACCAAGAGCATGATATGGTCAGATTGATGGTTTTCTGATGAGCTTGGGATTTACCAAGAGCAGTGCAGATCCTAACCTTTACTTCAAGGTTGAGGATGATGGACCAGTGATATTACTACTATATGTGGATGACCTATTTTTTATAGGAGCGGAGAATATCTTCACTGAGTGTAAGAAAAAACTCACTACGGAGTTCGAAATGAAATACCTAGGTTTGATGCACTACTTTTTGGGTCTATAGGTATGGAAGAGGAAGAATGAGATCTTCCTAAATTAGGGAAAATATTTTGTGGAGATCCTCAAGAGGTTCAGGATGTTGGACTGTAAACTAGTGGCTACACCGATGGCATCAAATATGAAGTTGTTGGATGATAAGATTTCAAAGGTTGTGGATGTTACATTATACATGTAGATGATTGGATAATTGATGTATTTGATGAATACACGACCAAATATATGTTTTTTTGTGAACACTCTAAGTCAGTACATGGTTGGCCCCGAACATGTTCACCTGATTGCAATAAAACATATGATGAGGTACCTTAAAGGTACAGTGGATTATGGGCTCAAGTATGTTGCAGACATTGAGATCAACCTACTTGGATATTTAGATTTATATTGGGTCGGTAGTGTTGCAAACTGGAAAAGTACATTAGGGTGTTTCTTCACATTGGGATCCAATATGATTCGATGGATCAGTAAGAAGAAGTCATCTATAGAACTCAGTACAGCTGAGGAAGAGTATGTGGAAACATGTGAAATAAGTCGTGAAGTAGTGTTTCTTCGAAAATTACTGATTGGATTATTTGATATTGCGATGGAGGTGACTTGTATCTTGTGCAAAAACCAAAGTTGTATAAATTTGTTAGAGAACCCTGTGTTTCATGATAAGTAGAAGCATATAAAAATTAGGTATCACTTTATTATGGATATAGTGCAGAAGGGAGCATTGAAGCTCCAATATGTGGCTACCGATGAGCAGGTTGTGTATGTGCTGACAAATTCATTGTCAAGGATGAAGTTTGAGTACTTTAGGGACAAGTTCGATGTATTCCCTCTTTAGAGGGAGTGATGGATTCAGATATTATTGAAGGGTAGTGGATGCCATGATGACATGTTGTATCTATTGGAGAGCTACCCACTGACCCTGGGTGCATGATGAAGAGACGAGGTAAAGATGTTATCGTAGGGTACTGGATTTCATGCATAAAGATATCTGAGTTTTCTATGGGAAGCTGGATAGTCTCATGTTGACATGTTGTAGCTATTGGAGAGATACCCACCTATCTTGGATGCATGCTGTGAAGTCACTATGGATTTATTGTGATGTATATATTCATGTGTCCGATAGTCAATGGTCATGAGCTCGTGTGGATGGTGACAGTGTTAGATTCTATATCAGATAAAATACCTTCCTCATTAAGAGGTAGTGTTGATAATTTATGTAATTTTAGAAATTATTCCTAAGTTTAATTGTACCATTCATAACCTTGAGAAGGTTGACTTTATACCATTTAAAAATGGTTCTAAAGATCTATTATTTTATTCTCATATTTAGTTTTTGTTAATTCAGCCCCATCATGACTTATGACAAGTCGACCCTGATTATGAAAGGGTTTATTGATAATTCGTGTCTTTTAAGTATTTTAGAGTATAAATAGAGGTTATATCGAGCCCTTTTTATATTACTCATCGAACATAAGTACAAGAGAGTAGTGTGCACTTATCTAGGAGGTTGTCTTGGTTCATGTTGGGTCTCTTTGGTCTTGCTTTCATGAAAGAGCATTATATGATACTATACATGTTGGAGGAATCTATACTGAGAAAAGTTTGCAGGGATTTCTCCCCCTTGATGGTTTCCCTAAGGATATATCTTGTTGTTTTGTGGATATCTATATTTCAATTGTGATCCTTTTGTATATTAAATAATAATAAAAGAATATAGTATTTTAACTGTTGGAAAAACAAACAAAAAAATCAACATCGGTCAAGGATGCAACTTCTTTGATACCATCTAATCCGTAATTGAGGGGCTTATAACCCACTCTCTTCACCAACATGGATACCTTTGAGGAATTTATTTTTTTTCTCTACCTTAGTTCTGTCTTTGAGGCTTTGCATATGGTTATCAGTCTCTTGGAGGCTACCAAGCCACAATATTCTTCCTTGCACAAAGAAATTTCTTCTTCTCCTTATGAGAAAGTCCTCACTCAATGTAGCCTTCACATGTACACATCCAATATCTAGCAATGAAAATAACAATTCATGCCAATGGACATATAAGCTTTGTACATGATGTCACAATGTCACTATCATGTAACACTTATTATAGTCTATGCTCACTATGCCACTTAGGTCATTGATTTGGCTACAATGCTAAATGCGCTTCATAATTAAATATATTTTAATTAATGAATATACCTAGGCGCCTCCACACACCAATTGGTCTTCATTAGCCTCCTTCAATGAATCCATGATAGTTATGTCCTGAATGGTATCTCTCCTACATGAGTATCAGAATATTTTATGGAATTGGATTTCACGACAAAGTTTCACCAGTGTTCAAGGTGGATGCTCCATGCCATGTTTGGAGCCTAAGTGAATGAGGGAAAGTGACCAGATATTATGCCTGACCAAAGATGAAAAACGTGGCTGTCTAGGGAACAATAAGATTCCTTAGAGTGCCTTGGAGATAGGTTTATGGTGTGGAATGTTTAGACGTTACATTGTGCATTTCATTCATTCAGAAATTAGGGTTAGGGTTTACTTAGGATATCCAACAAATGTAACATACATCTCTTGCATGCTATGGGTTTCCTAGTAACAAAGGTTCACATGTTGCACTGTAAAGTGGAGAGTGAGTGCATGGTGCTCTCCTTTGGCTAGAATTGTATGAACATCAAGATCATTGAGCAACCGAGTCAAGTTGTGGGTGGAAATGGATAATAAATAGAGGTTGTGGGTACTCCTATGAACACCCAACATAGAAGGTATGACCCAAAAAAAACATTCTAAACTTTGAAAGGGATGAAAAATGACCAGTTACAGTTGAATTCACCCAAGCACAAAGGAATTCACCCCAACACTCAAATGGACACCCAAAAACAAAATGATTCTCCCCAACATAAATTCATTCACCCCAACACTCAAATGGATGACCAACAACAAAGGGAACCCCCAACAAAGGGTAAATTCACCCAATTAGGTGAGAGCATATGGGAAGGTAGAGAAATTGTCAATCTTAACTTAGTAACTTATGTATAACAACTATTTAATGGCAGCCCTCGATCTCTGTGAGGTAATAGATGGATGGTCTACATCCTCTAGTTGTTGCAAGTATGCAAACATTTGAAGGAAACAAAACAGTGAATAGTTTATTCTCAACTAGCATTTTATGCCACAATTACCAATAGATTCTCCCACACAATGCTAAATATTAGATGCTGAAATTAATTCCACATCCGCTCAAGGAAATACTAATATTCCATTAGAGTTATCTACCAAGATCAACTAAACTCAATGACAAATTAACCACAACACATAGAGGAAAAATACATCACATATGATTGTTTTTTTTCCTAGAACCCAATTGGGAAAACCAGTCGAATGGTGCTCGATATTCTTCTTTCTGTAATTTTTTACAATGCTCTCCTCCTCCTTGGCCAAAAAATCCCTTTGGAAATGAGCGAGAGTGAAGAAATAGGGAGAGATAAGGGAGAAGGCATACAATGAAGAAGCCTTTAATACAAGGTATACAAAGGCTTCCGCCTTGATCTATGGATTCCAAGAACATGAGTTTCATTTGTGTAAATCCACTAATTTGGGTTAAATACCATTAAAACTAAAAATGAGGTGATTTACATACTATAGAATGTTGTTATCTCTACAGTATCCTTAACAATGGGAATAATTAATCCAAATCCTCTTGAACCAAAAGGATGTTCTAGGGTCTGATCCACCGTTGGGGCTATTTTTCACTATGTCTTTGGATGTGACACTGCATTACCTGTGCAAGATTCATACCAACCACTGTAGAAGAAGTATTGGGCGGGAGACAAGCCCCCATGACAAGGATTCAAATATAATTTCCATTACCATGGAAAGAGAAGACGATCATGGAGAAATGAGTACTAAAGGAGGAAATTGAACGATTGATTAGGATGGGGGAAGAGAAGATCTCATGGAGAGAATTGAGACACCCATTAAGACCTAAATGAGATTTGTAACAATTAGCTATGGTTTAATACTAGACATGGAAATCCTAATCCCATGCAGAAATCCTTTCCCACTTGAAAGTATATTAAAATTATGGTCATAGAAGTAAGTACTATTGGTGTATGGCCTTAAGCATGATAAGAGAGTGGAATTTGAACCATTTATGTGTGTGTGGAAATGAAATGAAAGCCTCATATGTTTGGCCACTACCTTCATATGCACCAATGACAACGTCAAGGTTTGAATTCCCTCGTCATTTTTGAATCTTTGTCACTAGTGAAATTTTTTTCATTCATCACTAATGAGAATCCAACCCCTTTGGTAAATTCTAGTAGATTTATGGTTGAATCCTCCATTCAATGGCATACCATTTTGTCCATTTCATTTTCATTTTAATTTTAATTTATTTTTTTCTAAAACTTATACACAAATCCCCCCCTATTGTGAATGCAACCAAAGAAAAATTGGTATCTTAGAAATTACACAACAAAAAGAATTAGAAAAAATATTTGGATAGTCATTTATGTTTAGTATTCAAATAGTTATATCCGTTTTTTCAATTTATGCAAACAAGAGAGAAAAATTGATATGAAAACTAGTATATAAAATGTGATTCACATATTAATTGTTCTAACTTCAAAAAAAAATATAAAATGTGATTAAGATATTAATTGATCAACTTAAAAAAATAATAGAATAGAAGGTTATTTAACAAATGAGCTCAACCCGATTAGCATTGGTTCAAATTGGGGATTAGGAGAAATCATCAACAACCAAGATTAGGGTTTATATGCACCTACTAGCCTCCCACCCTGACCATGTCTGAACTCCTCTGCACACCTATGATCACCTCTGCACCCTGGTACTGACCACCATAGAAGAATGGGAACATAAGAGGGGGCGAAATCCTCTCTTACCTCAACGTCGCCGCCAATGATTCGGAGAAATCGCAGGCGTGCAGATTGTCCTTTGAGCTACCACTTCACTTGCGAGACCAATATATGTAGGAAGAGATGGATATAAGCAAAGAATCGAACATGGATGTTGAGTCCTCGCATCCAAAAGCAGCTCGGGTCTGGACACCTGGAAAATGTATCCCCTAAGCCCTGGTTGCACCCAAGTACGTCATCAAAACCACCAGGATAGGGGAGCATACACAGTTCATGAGAGACCATGCCCTCATAGGAAAATTCCTAGGTCTTTGGCCCTCAGAAAAGGACATAACTCGCTGTATCAAGGTGTGGTAGAACCCCAAGGCAAACTATGAGCTCTAGCTAAGATCTAAAGGTTTCTTCACAATAATATTCTACAACCTGGAAGACAAGAACATGATCTTTGAAGGAGGACCATATTTCTACAATTTGGTTGGCCTCTACCTCCACTTCTGGACAGATCGCTTTTGCCCAGAAAAGGAAAACTTCACCTATGCACCAGTATGGATTTTCCTCTATTCCCTACATCAAGAGTTCTAGTTAGAGGAAATTTTACTGGGCATAGGCAACACCCTGGGTAAATATGTCAAATCTTTTGAAGCTACCAAAAAGAGAAAATACACCTCTTACTCAAGGTTTTGTGTCTATATGAACATCTCTAAATCTCTGCCAGGCATAATTACCTTAGAATACCAAGACGAAGAATGAGCCCAAACCATAGACTATGAACACATTCCTTTCAGATGTCGAAAATGCCATGAACATGGACACCTTTTCAGGGACTTCCCTCTCAATACCCCACCCAAGAGGGGAACTAAAGATAAATCAAAGGAAGGATTTACCCAGGTGCACAATCGAAGGAGAAAAGTGCATAAGAAGCCTACTACCAACAACGGGAGAAATAACCTAAATAATAATTCATTTGAAGACCTCAACCTCCTCCCAGAGGAAGAAGAAGTGGAAAACCCCCACAAGACTGCAAGGATAGATCCCAACAAGCACAAGGAAGACCATTCGTCACAAGAGTATCAAACCCCAACAAACCAAGAAGATCCACAGACTCGCACAGTCTCAGGTAAGGAACCAGAAAGAGAGGAAGACACAATCATAGAGATGAATGACAAGGACCTAGCAGAAATAAACCTAGACAAGTTAGAAGAAGCACTCACCAAGAAGGATATTCAAACCTTACCAGAGGACCAACTCTAGAAAGTTCATAAAGTATTTCTGGAGTCATCAGCAGGGGCCACATCAAGGTTGGGGATCATCACAGACCCAAACCAAGATCCAAGAAAACACTCAAAATTAAAAAAACAACGAGGCAGAAAATCAGCTCATCAGATAATAAAGGAAGTGGGAAACTATATGATCAACTTGGGACAGATTTACAAGCTCTTAGAGAGCTCCTTTTCCCACCCACCAAATTGTTAACTATGAATATCCTCACCTGGAATATCAGAGGCCTAAATGGAAGATCCAAACAAAGGATTCTTCGAAACTGCATCAAAATGGAAGACCATGATATATTCTTGATACAAGAGACAAAATGTGCAGGGAAAATTGCAGAAGATATCATCAAAATATGTTGGCGCAATTGCGAATCCTATCAAATAGACTCAAAAGAGGATTTAGGAGGCATGGCCATCCTATGGAATCCTGCAACAGTCATCCTTGATCAAGGCTTCTCCACTCTGTGCACCATCATAGTGCAATACAGAGACATTGACTTAGACAAGGAAGGAATGATCACAAATGCCTATGGACCACAGAACAACCAAGACAAAGACCTCTTTCTTCAAAACTTGGCTTACCTAGGTTCCTTAGTGGAGGGAAAGAAATGGATAATAGGGGGCAAATTCAACATGATTCTCTCACTGGAGGAGAGGTGAGGGGGAAAAAAGCGCCTGGAGAAGGATAGCACAAAATTTCAGGAACTCATAGAGAACCTCATACTAGTGGACATTAAGAATAGCAATGGCACTTACACCTGGACCAACAAAAGATCAGGTCACCATCAAATAACAAGAAGGATTGATCACTTCCTCATCTCAAAAACTATCCTCTTGGAAGGCACCCTAGTAGATTCCAACATCCTCCCAAAGGCAGGTTCAGACCATTGGCCGGTTCAGCTCTGGGTTGACACTATTTCCACCCCCAAGATTAAACCCTTCATATTTGAAAATTTTTGGCTCTCAGATCCAAATTTTTAGGAGTTAGCCCATCACTAGTGGAGCACTGCGGAAACACAGATGGGTACAAAAATGTCTTGCTTCCAGCAAAAACTCAAACATTTTAAACAACAGGTGTGAAAATGGAACAAATAAGTCTTTGGGAACATCTTCCCGGAGAGGAAAATACTGGAACAAAAACTAGAGAACTTTCCAGGACAATTCATTCAAGCAGGATTCACAATCAGTCAGCAGCAGGAGGAGAGTGAACTCAAAAGGAAACTAGAAGAAAGACACAAGTAGGAAGAAATCCTATGGAGAAAAAAATATAGGGTTCAATGGCTCAACAAAGGAGAGAAGAACACCAAATTCTTCCACCATTCTATGATCCACAGATGCCTTATCAATTGCATCATGAAGCTGGATGACTTGCAAGGTAGCACCCTGTTAAATCATCAGGAAATAACGCACGAGATGACAAACTTCTACAAGGATATCCTCTCAGAACCCAAGGTGGATTGCACCTCAACAATAGAGTGGGTGACACAAAATATCCCAACTATAATCACCCAGGAACAGAATGAGGCTCTCATGACACCAATAAAGCAAGAAGAAGTGGATCAGGCTATTCAGAAATTACCCACAGGAAAGGCTCCAGGTCTGGATGGTTTCACAATAGACTTCTTCCACTCATGTTGGCCAATGTGAAGGGAGGAAGTGTGGAAGCTAGTGGAGGAATCATGCATCTCATGAAAAGTTCTTCTAGCACTAAATGCCACTTTCCTCACCCTAATACCCAAAGAAGAAAGAGTCTCAAATCCGAGGAACTTCAGACCCATAGCTCTTTGCAACGTGATCTACAAAATCATTTCGAAGTTCATAGCTCTAAGACTCAAGCCAATTCTACCCTTCATCATCTCTAAGGAGCAATTAGGATATGTCGAAGGAAGGAAAATCATGGATAGTGTCATTCTTGTCCATGAAATCATTCACTTGCTCAAAATCACTCGCACTCTAGGTATGCTTCTAAAACTTGACCTTTCAAAAGATTTTGACAAATTAAGCTAGCAATTCATGAAAGCACTCCTTTCAACTTTCGGTTTCAACAAGGATTGGGTCTCCTAGATAATGAACCTCATTTCCTCAACCTTTTTCTCAATCCTCGTCAATGGTGTCCCCACTCAACCCTTCTCCCCCTCAAGAGGGATAAAGCAAGGCGACCCTCTCTCCCCTTTTCTTTTTGTCATAATGGTTGAAGGTCTAGGATGTTATAACAAGGCCTCAATTCAAAATGGATCCCTCTAAGGCCTCCCCCTTCACGGATTACAACTGACAGCCTCCCACAACCAATTTGTCGATGAAACACTACTAATGAATACCCCCACCGTGCAAGAAGCACTTAAACTAAGCTCCATCCTCTCTGATTTTAGTGAAGCCTCTTGCACCACCTTTAATCTGGCCAAATCACAGCTCTTCTTTTTCAATACTCCTGTGGAAATCCAACATCACCTTTCTAAAATTCTGAATACCCCTATCTCCACTCTGACCTCTCGCTACCTGGGACTCCCTCTTTCTAACTCATCAGCCAGAAACATCTTTTGGGATTCTCTCCTACTCTCCATCACCAACCGTCTTAGCAACTAGACCTTTCGCTCCCTCAACCCTCCAACCATAGTCGTTCTCTTAAAGTCAGTCCTCCAAGCCATCCCAGTTTACCTCTTCTCAACCCTAGCTGCCCCCAAATCAGTCATAAAGAAAATAAGGAATCTGCAAGAAAATTTCTATGGCATGGACACAACCCGAACAAAAAATGGGCCCTAATCAGCTGGGACAAAGTCTGCAAGCCCAAATCTTCAGGTGGTTTGGGCCTTCGAGACCCTGGTAAATTAAATAGCACCATGGGAGAAAGAATTTGGTGGATATGGCTCAAAACTCCAGAAGAGATTTGGGCAAAACTCTGGAAATGCAAATATGCCCCAAATACACACCAAATTCAACCACTCAAATACACACTTTAGT
>JASDQU010245727.1:0-16689 GCA_032191745.1 Picea mariana | reverse complement strand
CATCTACCCTATCTCTAAATTAGTTGTTGTACCTAAGAAAAATGGAAAATGGAGAATCTATATAGACTATAGAGAATTGAACAAAGAAACACTTAGAGCTCATTTTCCATTATCATTCATAGATCAAGTCTTAGATGCACTAGCTAGGAAAATATATTTTTTCTTCCTAGATGGATTTAGTGGCTATAACCAAATCAATATAGCATTAGAAGATCAGGAAAAAACTACTTTTACATGCCCTTGGGGTACATATGATTATAAGGTATTACCTTTTGGTTTATGTAGCGCTCCAACTACTTTTCAAAGAGCAGTCCTGGCCATTTTTTTTTATTTAATACATGAATGTGTAGAGGTATACATGGATGATTTCTCTGTGCATGGTAATTCTTTTGATAATTCCTTGAAAATTTTGGAAAACGTCCTAATAAGATGCATAGAAACAAATTTGTCTCTTAACAATGAAAAATGTTCCATGATGTTAACTGAAGGAGTAGTATTGGGCCATCATATTTCATCATCAGGAATTACAGTGGATCCTGCAAAAATACAAATCATTGTGAACCTACCATAACCAATCAGCCAAAAGGATGTGAGAAGTTTCCTTGGATATGTAGGCTATTACTGAAGATTCATTGAAAATTTTAGTAAAATAGCTTTGCCATTATTCAAATTACTTGCAAAATATGTACATTTTCATTGGGATACTAATTGTCAAACCGCCTTTCAGAAACTCAAAGACAAGCTATCAACAACACCTATCTTAAGAGGGCCTAATTAGGCCTTTCCATTTCACATCTCTATGGATGCATCAGATATTGCAATAGGGGCATCATTGGGTCAAAAGGAAAATCTTATGACTTATGCTATTTACTTCATTAGCAAAAATTCAACCCCTGCAGAATTGAATTACACAGTCACAGAGAAAGAAATGTTGGCAATAGTACATGCTGTGAATAAATTTTGTCACTACATCACTGGTTATGAATTCTTTATCCATACAAATCATTCTGCCATAAAATATCTCATGAACAAACCTATTACTAATGGAAGGATAACAAGATGGTTGTTATTGATGCAGGAATTCAACATCACAGTCTTGAATAGATCTGGAAAGGAAAATCAAGTGGCTGATTTCCTATCTCGATTAAAAACCTCTGGTGAGATTGTTCCCGTCTCAGATAATTTTCCTGATGAGCACCTATTTTCCATTTTAGTTATAACTCCATGGTATATTGATATAGCTAACTATTTATCATCAGGGATGTTACCTCCTTCTTTTACATCTAAAGAAAACAAAAAGATAATTAAACAAAGTGCTAGATACACATGGATTGATGGAGACCTCTTTTATACGAGATATGATCTCATAATTAGAGTATGTGTACGACAAGATGAGATTTTAGAAATATTAAAAGCTTTCCATGATGAACCTTGTGGTGGTCATTTTGCAGATAAGAGGACAACATACAAAATACTCAATTTGGGGTATTATCATCCATCCATCTTTAAAGGTTTCAAGAAATATGTTAGAAGTTGTGATAGCTGCCAAAGGATGGGAAAGCCACCTCCAACCAATGAGATGCCCCTCAAGCCACAAGTTCACATTGAGCCATTTGAAAAATGGGCTCTTGATTTCATTGGTCCAATAAATCCACCATCAAAAGGGAAGCAATACATCTTAGAATGTACTGATTATGTTACAAAGTGGGTGGAAGCCAAAGCACTAGTGAGAGCTATAGAACAATTAGTGGTCAACTTTCTCTTTGAAGAAATATTTGTCAAATTTAGAGTATCGAATTTGAGGACTTACAACAACATTCCAACCAGCTTCAATCAGGCAAACACAATGAGCAAACAAGTTAGTATACATTTTTCTTTTTAATGCTTTAAAAATTTGGAAAATTCTTCATAAGCTAAAGCAATGATAAAAATCATAAATTTCCCTTCCCCTACATCATCTTTTCATCACTCCATTTCAGATACCCTCAAAATCATAAAAAATGGTACTCAAAGAAACCAATTTTGGTCTCCAAGGGAGCTATAAGGAAAGGATCAGGTTTTCAAATTCAAACAACGAGAGAATGGTCAGTAAAGAGGTTCTTTTTGTAATTTTTTTTTTATGGTTTTTAACCTAAAAATCTTTACACACATTTTTCAAAACAAGTTATCAAACTGATTCTACAAAAACAATGTTTTGAGTTGTAAAAGCTTTGTTTTATGAAGACATAAGTTGCATACACATATGGAGATAGAAGTTGTTGTTTACACACAGACTGAATTGTTGTTTGCATAAATGAAAGGTTGTTTGCATACATATTGAGGAAGGGGTCATAAGGACAATGCTTTAAGCATGATAAGTGGATGGTTGCTCAAAGGGGATTTATAAGTCAAATAAACACATTCTTAAAAAAAAAGCATTTCCTATGATGATTACAAGGAAAGAGTGGAATTTCATAAAGGTATAATGAAAGAAAAGAGGCACCTTCAGCTATGATCGACTAACTTAAAGGCTGTACAAATGCATTTTTAAACATAATACCCTTGTTAAAGTTTCCCCCCGCAACATTTTTTTCTCTCTTCCTAAAAGTGTTATGGCTTAAACTCTTTCCATATGTTGTTGTCTCACTTGGATGCTCCCCAGATTCGAACTGCCGACGCATTCTTGTGTATACTTTACCTACATGCTCCAACGCATTCCTTATCCTCATGCTAACACATTCTTCTTCAATCCAATGCCATACCAAACCAAGAATCCCTACGTTGTAGCAAATTGCTCCCTCCTACGCCTTCCCAGCTCGAAATTTCTGATAAAAAATGAATTGTATGTTGACAATTTCACTGTCAACATACAATATTCTCACCTTGTAGAAGAAAATGTGGCAGTTGAAAGATAATGCGTGGAGAGTAAAGGCAAAGAGAACGTGTTCAATAAGGAGTCGGCCAGGGAAAGGTAAGTTTGAAATCAATAATTGTTAAGCCAAGTGCAAAATTCGACTTCCTGAGGAACGTTTTGAGAACAGAAACAATTTATTTTCTAGCAGAGGTTGATTGTAGAAGAAAAATAGAGATGGGTTTCAACAAGAAGGCATAAGAAATTTTTTAAAATTGCATATTGAATTACTAGGTATGCGCTTGCATTAAAATTTTTATGATTGAAAATAGAGAGCAATTTAGAAATTTAAAAAAAAATGAGATTTTTCTTTGTTTTCATTTGAACAGAAAATTATTGTTGACAGAACATTCACAGAATTGAATTAAAATAGAGTTTGCAAGTTTGAAGAAGAAATTAAAACAATTGATTGAAGAATATACAGGGTTGAATCTTTTGGACAAGGATAGACCTCCTTTTTGTATAAACAGTGAAATATTTGTCTTTCTCTTAAAGAATTGAAAGAATGGTGTCTAGGTATGAACCAAAAAAGTTTAATCCATCAGAAATTCATAAGGACTGTATACAAATTCTTGAGAAAAATCAATGGATATCTTTCTTTGAGAGTTTTATGGATATTATGAGGAAGTTTCTTTAGAATTTGTTGATTCATTTGATGGGGAAAGGACCACTATTGGAAACCTCACTATTAGAATCTCTAAATATATAATTGCACAGGTCACTGGATTACCTCAAACAGGAGAAAGATATTTCAAAACTAATCACTTTAAAGATAAATCATGGGTATCTTTTGTTTCCATATCTAGGGTGGCAACAGTCAATTGGAAGAAGCGAATTCCTAGGAGTTGGTTGATTCATCCTTGGGATGAATTAGCCTATCTCATGCAGAAGTTTATAACTTGTGAAGGAAGATTTAGCATTATCTACCTATATCACATCAAGCTGCTACAATACTTAAAAAGTGACTGTGAAATTAACATGCCCTACTTTCTACTGCAAAGCCTTTCTAAGATGGCTAAGGCTATCCAAAAACAAGGGAGGAATACAAAAAGGAGTCTATACCATTGTGGCTTCATTACAATGATCATCATACATGAGCTACATAAACAGAAATTGACTTGGCAACAATTTATCATTAGAAATGGTCTTAAAACAGTGGAAGAGGAACAAATCTTGGTTGTGATGGATGATGAGGAAGAAATACAAAACCCCAAGGCAACAAGCTCAAAACAGCCTATGGGGAGGAGAAGAACAAGAAGCATGGTGAAAAGGGAGAAAGAATTTGAGGAAAAAGATAAGATTTTCACCACATATGAAAGGAAATCAAGAAAACGCCAACAAGTTCAAAAAGGACAAATAAAAGAAAGTGATGATGAAGCATAACAAGAACAGTATGCACATATTCAGACTTTGGAGAAACAAAAAGAGGCACAATCATTGGGAAAATAATGATTTTGAAGGACAAGAAACTTCCACATATGAGAAAATGAGAAAAGATGTGGAACAATTAATTGAAGATATGAAAGATGAAACTCAACCTCCACAGGTAGTAGAACAAATAGAAGAAATGGTTGGTGAGTCCACATCAAAACTTGATAAGAAAAGAAAGAAAATGAAGAAAATGAAGAAAAAGATCAAGGAAATTGAAGTCCTGGAAAGGTACATAAAAATAGAGAACGAAATGTTAAGGCCTCAAAGCCATAGAACACAGGAAGAGAATGAAATCTTGAAGAAAAAGAATAAGAAGCTTCAAAAGAAAAACAAACTAATCTCCAAACAGGCCTACACATGGTTTCAGCAGAAGAAGGCATACAAAGAAAAATATCAAAGACTGAAAGTTTACAACTCATGTTAATGTGGATACATTGTTGCAGGTAGCAGAGGTGGCAGAAGGCCACTGACAGAGGTTCAAGAACATCTTGTTTTTGTGTATGAGGACATGCAAAGTCTTCCTCTTGGGGGAGATGTTGAGTACATTTTTATGCTTCCTTTCACTCCATAAACTATACATTTGCCTCAAAAAACCATCCATTTTGCCTTCAAATTATTCCATGTTTTCCATAAAATAGCTTATGCAAGGTACATTTATCATTACTTAGCTTAAGAATTGAATTTTCGAATTTTTGGCATTAAAATTAAAAATTTATCAGAAATTACAGGATTTGACTAAATCTTGTAATTGCTCCTAGGTTCGTGTACTTGCAGGACAACTGGGCGAAATCTGAGACTTGGGTCATGATCTTTGATGTACAAGGATGGATGATTACCTATCAGCTTCGATATCTGAGCTTTACAAGTGTCTGATCAACGTTAGTCAAATAGGGCCACTTCAGCTCTTAATACCCTGTTTTAACATAAAATCATGGACAATTTTAGATTTTTTGGGGATTTGTTCATATTTTATGGATCTGAAGAGGGTATTCGACCTTCCTAGAATATTTTATGGATCTGATCATGATCTTTAGGAGGTTTCTTAACATTATTAGTTTCAAAACTCTTGTATAAATACTCCAAGACATAGACTAGTATAACAACCCTTATGTGAATGAAGAAAACTTTGAATTTGCAATCTTGAGATCAGTTTTGTGTTTTTTTCTTGATGATGTCTATGATTATGTGAATGCTTTTGGAAGTTCCTTCTTAGCTGAGACGACTCAAGTGTACAAGTGAAGCATTGGAGGGCCCCCTTTGCCAAACTAGTACACTCTTCCTTTATGTTATTTTCAAGTAATCTTTGATATATGTTTTATATCAGGTCTTGCTGTAGATGAGTTCTATTTATATCTTTGTTGTAGTTAGATGAATTCAATAGTTAAGTAATATGCTTAATGTTTCAAATCCTTACTCATGTTGTGAATGATTTCTTGAATAAGAATTCAATGTGTAGTTTGCTTTCAAGCATTAGGATGATCATGAATGCTTTTTGAGTCATTTACACTTTCAGTACTTTAGATTTAACAAGAATTAGTGATGATTACTAATGAATGAAAGAAAACAATGAATGTATCTATTCAATAAGAGTTTGGTCTTTCTAGCATTGATAAGCCTCTGAGCTAGTTTTTGAATATCTCTTTGAATGTTTATTGTTGATCAAATGCTCTTTAGGAAACATTTGCTGATTAATGTCGTGAGATCTATGAATAGGACTTTTGAATAGAAGCTTAGCATCTCCTCCATATTCAGCTCTTAGAATAGGTTTTTGTTTATATCTTTAAAAAGCAATTAAGTTATCTCTAAATTCATATATTTTGGATGCGCATCTAAGTCTTACAAACACCGTATTGACAATCAAATGCACTCTAATTTACATCAGTAGGTTGGAGCCTAACAAAATATCCCCAAGATTTACTCTCATTTGAGTGGCTTTGTAATATGCAAGAAAAAAAGGCTTAAGTACCTCTGACTCTAGTACAACCAAATTGAATGTATCTTGTTGGTAATCCAAATCAAATAGTAACTTTGCTTGAGTTTTGTTTTCTCCCCAAGCTCGAGGATACATTTTCTTTTTCACCTATTTTTTTTTCTCTTTATATCCAAATGCTTAAAAAAGAGTGAGGGATGCTTATCAAAGGTTCCATTGTCTATAGAAGTTTGTGAAACTTTTGTTGTTGACAATAGAGATGAAGTGATATGCTCAATAGTGATAGAAGGTCCCTTTGAGGATGAACTATCTTCACTTGATCCTTGTATCATTTACAATATACCCTTCCATTTTCCTTTGAACTCGGCTAAGAACCTCTGTAAGTCTAATTCTTCATCACCTTTATGATTGTTGCTTAGTTACTCACTCAGATGGTTATAAATATCCATTTCAAAATGGATGTATGAAAATGTCCTCTTTCCGATTTGTAATTCTTGTTTTTGAGGATTGTGAATTACATTGGATTGGTCCATTGATTGAGTGGTATTTTGATTTTGAGCCTCTACCTATATAATATGATTAATTCTTCCCATGAATCTAGGTTAGTAGTTATTTCCACTATAGGATTTGGAATATGCTTGTACATGGGCCTTCTAGCTACAATCACACCATGTGGGTCATACACCCATTTACTTCCTTTTTAAAAACTTTCTACTGTATCATTTATTCTGTAATAACTAAAGAAGTTTTAAGCTTGACTAAGAAAGGGCCAAAATATTGAGGAAACTTGAAAATGATGGCATACTTGTGCTGGAAAAAATGAAATTGATATGAAATGAGCCTTTGTCTGATGTATTCCAAAGGAAATATTATTGGAGTTAGGAAAATTGACATCTTGTATGGCTCCTTTTCAAAACCATATACTATATTGATGGTGTGATCCTCAGCTAGGTACCAATATCCTAATCTAGAATATTTTCTCAATTACAATATCCTTTTAAACTCAGGAAAGATCCTAGGAGGACGAGTTCCATGGAGAAGAATGTAGCATGCACTCATGATATTGTTTACATAAAGGATGAAACTTTTATTATGGTCTTGTTTCCTCACCTCCTTAGTCCATTCAATTAATGGATTGGTTTTACCTGAATCATCTATTGTTTTGATCCCATAGCTCTCAAAATAGGAAGAATTACTGAAAAATATGAGGTGCACCAAGTAGGCTTGGTATCTAAAAGACTTAGTGTTATGGAAATTTGACAATTGGAATTTTATGACCACAATACCTTGGTTTTGAGTCCCCATATTAATAATGCATTTTGTTTATTTGTACGAGGTCAGAGTGCCTAGGAAATGCAATACTTTGAACATTGAAAATAATAAAATACATCATTGGTTGCAAGACAGGCAAGGAAAAGAGTTATATGGGGTTATGATTCCACATGAGAGGGGGATAAAGGGGCCAAGTCTTTCTATTATAGTTTATTTACCCATCTTGGTTTTATTTGGGAAAAGTGGTTACATGAAATTCTTGGGGGGGAAGCCATGTGGTTTTTTATTTTCCATGTAAGTATATAAACCCTTATTTTGGGTTGTTTGGGGGTTGCTCATCATTTCTTTCATCATTCATTCACTCTCCTTTCTCATTCTTTTTTTTACTTGGGAAAGGAAAAACAAATTGTTGGAGGTAAACATCGTAGAAAAACATAAACACAAAGCAATAAAATAAAACAAATGTAGAAATAAAACACAAAAGATACATAATACAATAGAGACACATATATACATGGTTCACCCAGTACTGGCCATCCCTCAACGGATCTTATCTTTTCTAGATCCATTGTTATACCTTCCTTTGAAATTATATGGCCCAAATAATGTATCCACCTCTGATAGAATGAGAACTTTCTCAACATTTCATATAGTTTATGCTCCCCCAATACTTGTAACACCATCCTTAAGTGTTGTTTGTTATCTTCTTTAGACTTATAGTAGATAAGTATGTCATCCAAAAAGACAATGAAAAACTTATCAAAGTAATTTACGAAATTACCATTCATCAAACACATAAAGACAACTGGTCCATTTGACAACCCAAATGGAACCACTATAAATTTTTTATGGCCATACCTCATTCTAAAGGTTTTATAGCTGATATATTCTTTTTTAATTCTCACCTGATGATAGCCTGATCTGAGGTCAATCTTGGAGAATATTTTTGTATCTCTCAACTGATAAAAAATATCATTGATCCTTGGCAAAGTATACTTGTTATTCATAGTCAATGTATTCATCTGTTTGAATTTAATGCATAATCTCAAGGTATCATCCTTCTTTTTCACAAATAATATTGGGGCACCCCAAGGAGACACACTTGGGAGGATATACCCCTTCTTCAAAAACTCCTCAGTATAGACTTGAAACATCTTCAACTCTAGTGTACTCATCCTATAAGGAGGCTTGGATACTCGGGTCACTCCAGACATCAAATTCATAGAGAAATAAATCTCTCTTGGGTAGAAAACCTAGTATTTCTCCAATTACATCCTCAAGCTCCTTCAAGAATACATTGTCTTCAATTCTTGCCACTTTATCCTTAGGTGTCTCTTCCATATGTGTTGCAAATATTTTGCATCATTTCTTAGATATTTTCTTCAGCTGTAAGAATGGAACTTCTCTGGTAGTTACCACCCTTGTAATACCCTATATTTCTCTCAAGTTCTCTTCCTCATCCGAGAAAGTAAATTCCTTGTTGTAACAATATAGGACAAAATGATGCTCTTCCAACCAATCCATACTGATCATGAAATTATATGAACCCAAAGGTATGATATTCAATTCTTCCTTCATCCTCAATCCATTCATGTCCATTGAACAATCCTTAACTAACTCATTAATTATTATTTTAGCTCTTGTATCTAGTTTCACCAACCAAGGTTTCCCAAGCTTGCTTCTTGGAAAATGAAATATTTCCACCATCTTAGGATCTATATAACTATGAATAGCTCCTGAATAAATTAAAATAGCAATGGGTTGGTCATTGGTCTTACCTTCCACTTAAATAATATGAGACTGAAACTCATCTTGCTTGTTATCCAAGGCTACGTAGATCCTCGACACATTTTGGCCCATGCTCTCCACTATATCATCTTGTTGTACATTGTGAACAATCCTCACTTTTTCACCTCTGTGAGGAAAATCCTCAATTTTTCACCTATGTGAGGGAAATATTTGCACATATTCTCTTCTTCACAAACCCAAAATTTAATAGGCTTCTTCCTTGGTATTTTCCCCATTGTTTATGTCATTCTGGGATCATTGGAAGTTGGTTGTCCTTGAGAATTATTTCTGAAGAATGATAATTTGGTCCCCTTCTTCCTCTCCTCCATCTTTCCTTTCTTTTTCTCTTCCCAAGCCTTTTGAAAAGTTGGTCTTCCTCTATGCCGATCATAGAGGCATTGAGCTCTCCTTATGGTTTCCTCCAATGTCTTGGGATAATCATACTATATATTATCACTAAAAATTGATGGCGTCCTACACAAGTACCTTTGAATCTTAACATGTTCATCCTTGACGAAGCCAACATATTTCAACAACTCTAATAATCTCCTTTCACACCCATCCATGGCTATACTCTCAGTATTGATTTCAAATAACTCCTTCATCTTCCTATCATAATAACACTTGGTCAAGTACTTCTTTTGAAAATACCTTTGGAACTCCTTCCAAGTAACCTTCTTCTCATCAATGTGTTTCACTTGTACAAATTGGTCCCACCACATTGATGATTTTCCCTTGAGATGATAGATGGAAATTATTCCTTTTGCCTATGAGGAGTAATTATGTAATTGAAAATACTTCTTCATGCCCAATATCCAAGTCTCTACATCCTCATATTTCTTAATCTTACCATCAAAGGTAGGAGGATTCATCTTATTCATTTATCCTTGTAGTTCATCTACCCCCAACCTCCTCTTATGCCTTTTAACAAGAGATAATATTGGATTATTGTGTGCTCTTCTAACCGAGTGTCTTGGTGAGTGATGATGGTGTCTACCAACATCTTCACATTCTCCTCTTCTAGCATGAGATCTATGACTTCTTGACTTGCTTGATTCTGTCTCCTTGTCCATTTTCTTCTCTATTCTATCCAAGTTATGCAATAACTTGATGTTGAATCCATCTTACTGCTCCTTGGATTTCATAAGACTATAATTATCATAATTATAAGTTTGGACATCTCTTTGCAGACTCTTTATAGTCTCCACCAAATTCATATTTTCTTCCTTTCCTTTTCCATTCCCATTGGATTATGTCCCTTCATTACCCATGCTCACACACAACCCCTTGAATCCATCATCATTGGGTCCTTTATGCATATTCCATGCCTTTTATCTCTTTGTAGATCTTGTTCTAATCAATTTTCTCTTAACTCTGCAAAATGTGTAAGCAATAGGATTTGTTAGATTACAATAGTTTAATAGATCTATTAAGATTATGCACCATCCTTCCCTTTTAAAACACCATAATGTCATTTCTGAATTCTTGTGAATTTAGTTGTCCAATTCAGATTTATGGGTGAATATATAGACTCCTTTGTCCAAGACCTTTCCAATGACTTATTTCTTGCTCAATTATGAGTTTTGAGCTGAAAATTATCACCATTGGATTAGTGCCCATTTACTCCTTCTACTCACCCTTCAACCAGATGCAATTTTATCCTTTCTCATGCATATTTGCACCTACTCCCTTTGTGTTTTAACAAATATCAACATGGTTCATTCATTACCATATTTTGGACAATATTTTCAAGTTTCACCTTCATCTGAGCCCCAGGATGCTAGATAGAACCCGTTGAAGTTTTGGTAAATTTACTCCTTTTAGCACAGAATGCTACAGGTGCCTTCTACCCTCTCCTATGCACTTTTAAATTCCCATATTATGAATTTGAATCCATGATTGTCTTCTATGGCTCAATATATTTCCATAGGCTAATCTTATGCCCCAATCTAACTTCCAAGAAGGAAGTTATGGCCTCAGGAGTGAACTGGTATCCAAAAATTACCTTGCACTATTTGGCCTGTAACTTATTCATACATGCTTCATTTAACGAGCAATTTATCTCTTTAGAAATATCTCTCCAAGATATATAATTTATATGTATAAAATTATGTCTTGTAAGGACACACAATTTTGTAAAAATTTGACTTCTAAAAATGTCGTTTATACCTCCAAAAATGGCTTGCAAAGTAATGACCTAAGATTCACTGTATATTTTCCTCAAATGTTTACCGTTTCTAAGAATTTTGGATGACTGCAATGTTGACGTGGTGTCTTGGGTCCATTTGGAACCCCAAGGTGGCACCATATCATCCTCTGATTTTGTTGACCTTTCTCGTTAGCCTTAATATTCCTCCTATCTCCCCTCTTTTTCCTTTTCTTACCTATGTTGGCACCCATTACTGTAGTTTTTCAGGCCCAGAGCTTGTAGTTTCTCTCCTAGAATATGTTTATTGGGTTGTAGGAGTGGGTGGGCCCCATCGTGCACCCATTATTTGTGATGCACAAAATTTCTCACCCTTTTAATCTAACGACGAAGGGTTGGAGGGGGTCAGAGATGATCAATGGTCACCATTGCATCATGGGACCCTCGACCTTCTAAACGTTAACAAAGGGCAAGAGGGTCCGCAGTGGAAACCACCGATTTCCCACCCAATGAAGTGTCATCATCCTGGTGCATCGTGGCGCCCCCCTTAGTGATTTACAAAACCACTAGGGAGCCCCCACATTAGGTTTTCGATGGTTTGTAGTCAAGGTTCCATAGGAAGGCAGACATCCCACCACTATAGCTCCACATCACCTACCACATATGATACTACTTCTCCCATGGTAGTACATTTCACCCCTCTTCCATGTGAGCTAACACATCGCCCCCACGTCATGTTGACATCATTGTAATGAAAAATACCCAAACTTTTTCAATTTTCCAAAAAAATCTAAATTTTCATAAATGCCTGAAAATGCGTAATTTCATAATTATGCATAGACTTCCATTGGAGCTATATAATTAAGCTTTTTATGGCCAATTATAATCACCAATATGACCTATGCACATGAATTTCGATCTTTTCCCGTCGAATTTTCCATAGATTTCACTGTAGAAATTGGGGCTTTTTCCCAATTTGCCCCATTTTCGCTCAATTTCTCCATGGGCACTTTGCAACTTGGAAATCCGTCCATCTATAGGAACAAAGTGCCCAATTAGAGATTTTTTTTTGTAATTTTCACTCATGGGATCAACTCTTTGAATTTCCCGGCGAATTCTTTCCCAGTTTTACAATAGTAACTTCGTCAAATGATTTGCAAAAATTCCTTTTGACATTTTGTCAAATAGTTTGCAAGAAGACTCTGAAATTTTCACTTTGATGCTTTATGTTTGGCTCATGCAGGCTCAATGCTAAAACTACAGCTCTAATACCACATTGTATCATCCCCAACCCCAAGCTGGGAAATGCCACACAAAATTTTTTCCTCTCTGATACCAATTAATTAAATATATAATTCTCTACATATGAATAAACATGCATTTCTAAAGACAATAATTCATAAAAATAATTATAACAGAAAACCCATAACAAAAATATCATAAATAATAACACAACATGTGAAACAACACAAAGGAGACACTTATCTTTTGAGTAAGTCACCAACTGTGTGCATACCTCAAACGTTCCTCCCATCCATAGACTTTGTTGCTCATAAACTCTCAGCGGCAAGTCACCCCGGAGTTGGGGATAGAAAATCCACCAGGGAAGGCTTACTAAACCAGACTAGGGTCTAACCAACACAATAGCATTTAGGTCAAGGTGTCAATTGTTGCAACTAGCTTGCAACCTCTCATTTCTCATAACATGTCCCACCCCATGAACTGTTCCCCTTCTCTGCTCAACAGTCCTTTGACTTCCCCACTTCCCTTTTGGGGCTTCAATAACAGGCCAAAAAGAAGGTCTCAAAGCTCTGTAGCTATTGTCAACACACAAGAAACCACTTCCCAATAGTTATCTCACCTGGAGAGAATTCCCATGGGCCTAAAAACCCACTTCTTCAGCATGCACACATCTTTGATAACTTGCTTCTTCATCTCAAGCTATCCAGGTTGACTCGATACCAACAACTCCCAAATGCTTCCAAGTAAAGGTACAATGGTGATGGCAGGGAGAGTACAAATTGCCAGAGAAACAGTGAGAATGATGAGAAGAATGATTAGAATGATGGAAAATGTGCAAAGTTCTTACTTTTTTTTATGTATGTTCCCAACTTGACAATTGTCATGTTAGGAACTACATGGGCCCCACATGGTGATACGTTCCTCACACTTAGGAACTTAAGATAGATATAAATATATGCCATCAACTAGACTTTAGGAAATATATTATAATATTTCCTTYGCTTAATCCCCCTTGGCCTAGCACCTATTCCTATACCCTTATYCCCCCTTTCCTTTTAGTGGAGTTTTAGCCCCTCGTACTCTTTGGTCTGGTTGGTCTACAACAATGATGTATTTTTATTAATAATCTGAGTGTGATTACATATTATAGAGGTAGGCTCGTTGGCATTTTAGCATCCATTATCTCTATTCTAATAACCACACAAGCACTCTAGGCTCAAAACATATATACAAAGGCAGTGTATCCCAAAATATAATGGCTCACCATTCTATAGGTACATTTACAATTTGGGGTTTGTCCTAGGGGTATTACAAACTTGAACTAAAGTTTATATATTTTGGTCTAACATTTTATTTGTTGTCCAATATATTATCTTGTAGGGTTTCACTAAGAGGGAGAGCCTATTACAAGGTGATAAAATTATTTCTACCATTACACTGAAATTATGTTATCCCAACATCTCTCCCTGAATAATGTGGTCCTCAAGCACATTTGAGATAAAACCCAAGGCTAAGCACTTATTTTTATTTGAAATTTTATATGTTTTAATATGACATGGTGTAATAATGAAATCCTTCCTTTCTTTTGGACCAATATTCATAGAATCATATTTCTCCCCATCATTTTCACACTTTGACCAAAATCACCCCCTTAAGTTGTATAATCCTCTAACACACTATCATCCTTTGAATCACTAGACATTGAGTTACCTATCAAGCGATAATTTGTTTGAGGTATTGATAATTCACTATGTTTACACATTTTCATCTTAGGCCAAGAAATAAAGTACATTCCACAATGAGTGTCTACCAATATCTTTATTTCATCCAACAAGACAATGGAACCTCTCCATTTAAAACACTTTTAACATTGAAAACAAAGCAATAAGATCTGATATATTTACAATGATCTCTTTTCTACTTGGACAGAGTTTATCTTCTATGACCTTTTAATTTCTCCAAAATAAGTCTACATCTTCTACATCCATAAATTTAAGATACATTATTGATAATCTGCAATTAAACAAAAAAAAAACACTTGTATTAGTAAATACAATGAAATGCATATTTATAGTTGAAAATATATTTGTATCGATGCATATGTTTATGAAAAAATGAATTGACCGACCACAAATACAAATATGAGAAATTATTATTATAATACCTTGATAACATTTTGAAGTTGAAAATTATTTCCCATGTTTGAAATGTGAAAATCCCATCAAATGACAAATTTACAATTCTCGGCAATGTTTGAAATTTGAAACAACCCTATCAAGAATCAAATTTAGAATTACTGCCCATCTTTAAAATTTGAACATCCTACCCATAGTGAAATTTAGAACTCTTACCCATGTTTGAAATTTACAACATCCATCATTTTGGTATTCAGCACTGTATTCAATTTGTTAGATTGGAATTGAATAAATCCTTGTCTTCGTCATCAGCGTCGTTTCGTGATGTGCAGATTGTGGGATTAAACTTGTTGTTGAATCCTGGGATAGAGGCTAGAAGTTGCGCCTGCTGGGAACGAATTTTCTGAATCATTGCCTGTGTTGCAGTTACTTGCGATTCCAGGTCTTATATTTGGAGTTGAAGCTGCTGTATTATGCCTGCACAGCCGAATGCAGGATCCTCCAGTCTTGCACTTGCTTCGTAGACCATACTATTTATTGCATCAACTCCCTGGTCCGACGGAAGATCCTGCCACAGTGCAACGGATTATAAGATGAAGTTGGCAGCAGAGAAGATCTCCGCTAAGAAAGCGAGATCGAAATGCTTTTATAACCATGCGTGGAAGAGATAAAAAAGGGTTCATTTAAAAAAAAAAAACATAGATCCATTTTATCTCTACGATTTGTTGGTCCTATGTTCCAGGTTAAAGAAATTGTACTATTATAAATTAGCATAAATTCATCAAATTCCAAACAGGATCTTTTTAAACAGCTATATGCTCAAGATCTTTTCTTTGAACGGGGTTTTTAAAGAGCTGTAAGTTTTCACACCATATTTATCAGGGGTTAAAATGATTTAGTATTATGGAATGGGAAATCTGAAGCCAAGATGGTTTCATACTATAAAAAGCGATAAACTGCTATAAAATATTGTTGCACCTTACTTGAATCAATTTGATAACGTTGCAGGCACCAAACACTCGATGTAAGATGGAGAACTTGTGGAGATCATTTGAGGCCAAACGGTAAAGGATCGTGCAATTATCCAAACATTCCTTTTGCTCCATCTTGCAATGGCCATGGAAAGCAGCGGATGGAGATGGGGCGCGTGGATTCCCTTTAGCATTGTTCATCATCTGCATCACAGAAACGAAGATTGCCACAAATTAGAATCAGAAATCAGATAGGCCAAAAAAAAAACGGAACACTCCTTCAGGCATGTACTGTTAATTTTAATTTCTGAAGCAGAAAGAGAAGCGGAGAGATTCGGAAGTGAAAGAGGCTGCATTAAACAAATTCTAAAGCGTATGATACATGATCAAACGTACGCTGCCGATAGATAGATCGTTGATTGACGGTCACGAAATTGGTATCGGCACAGCCAGGTCTGCTACAAATCTCTGGTATTGGGTTTTCCGCATATAACTTATTTTTATTTATAGGCGAATGGAAAGCATCGTGCAATTAAGTTGCGTCATCAAGTTATCGTCATCAATTGATCGTCATCTGTGTTGTGGGGGCTATACACGTCCAAACTATCCGTCCCAAAGCTGTACGAAGAGACAGTTGCCCAATTTCGATAAAAATAAAATTGCTCATTTAGGTTTTTGTGGTGAGAACATTGTTCAGAAATTGCTGAAGAAACCACAGTGCTAATGATAGTTTGTTGTCGACGTTTCGGATCCACAACAGGATCCATCATCAGGACAGAAAAAGCTCGAGGAAAAATTAAGAGAGGAGCCTTAGTTAAATAGTGAAAAGTAAACCCTAGGTTTGGGGAGGTTTCTCAAATCAGATAAAATTAATTAATGAAACA
>JASDQU010245726.1:3739-20379 GCA_032191745.1 Picea mariana | reverse complement strand
TCGTTTGAGGGATTTGAGAACCACCAAATGAAAATGGAGTGTAAGGAGGTGCAGTGCCCCTAAGCCCAATGCTATCATTAGGGCCAACAGCTAGGATGGCACTCGAAAAATGTGAAGTAAATTTCAGCATACCATAGGAAAAAGGACTAGAGGCCATAGGGATGGACTGAACATTATAGCCCGGTGAGTGACCAAGATACCCAAAAGTGTTCGATGTGGTGGATTGAGAATTCACTATAGGCCAATACATGGTCATGATAGGTACCTCCAGCACTACAACCATTGAGGTTGTAGGAGTCAAAGGGGTGCCACTAACTATAGTGGGTGTGGGAGTTGAAGGGCTCCCATTGTTCTAAAGACTAGGTTCAATACTCATCCTTGTAGAGTCACAAGTCTAAATGGTGGATATGTGTGTACCACGCCTAATAAATCTATGCCTTTTAGAAGGAAAAGATTCGAAATCCGGTGGTAACTGTAACAAGCGACGGGACCGACAGGGAGGCTAGTCTGACTCCACGATGACTTAAGATTCTAAAGATAAAAATATATATATCCTAAGGCCGAATAGTAATCAAAGAGAAAACCAAAAGTCAAACGACCAATATCATACCAACGGGGTAAAGTGGTTGAGAGTGGCCTCCCTCCCTAAAGAAGGTGTGTCTCACCCAAGAGGGGCATGAGACTCTCTGCTAAATATTGAAGGTAATAGAATTAGTTACAAGGGCCCTCGTGGGCTTAACAACCAATCGGTCAGATCCCCCCGGAGAGTTAATCCTCCATAAAGGTTGTGTGTTGTCTGAACCTTATCTGACCCAAGGTACTTGTAGTATAACCCCTGCAAGTAACCTATGTGGCACCTAAGTCAAGCAACTAATAAACCAATGTATAACTGATGCACAAGTGAGAAATCGTAAGTCAGGTCCACCGTATGGGCAAGGTAGCAAAGCTTGAAACCTTGAAAGTATCGCCTCTCACAGAGGTAAAGGCGCTAGCAAGATCCCCAGATACGAATAAATCCCCAGAAATATCTCTGACACTAAGAAGGTATCAGGGGGATATCTCTTCAACCAACCTCGCGCGACCTCGTGATTAACTCTGGTGTGAGCGAAGCCTCCTGATCTTACCAATTATACAATGGATTTCTCCACTCCCTTTCTCAGACACATATGTTGATTTAATTTCCTTGGAGAAGTTTACTCACAAAATCCTATTCCAAGGCACTAAATCCTAAGCTAGTTTGTGCACCCTAGAAAATAAAATTGTGACTAATCAATTTTAAATTATAGCGCTAATTTTAGTGGCCGTGATTACTCAAAAAGGTATGGTAGTGAAACTCATGGTGTTATGACTTTGTAAGAAAAGTAAATATGAAAGTAATGCAAAGTTCTAACTTTAAATTTCAATAATGATATGCTTTTAATAACAAATGCAATTTTTGATTTCAACTCTGCAATTCTGAAGTAAAAATGCAATCTTTCATTACATGCACTAAGCTAATGACAAGGACTCAAAAGTCAAAAATGCCAAGCAATGTAAAATGCCTATTTTTTTGTATTTTCAATATAATAAAAATGAAAATGCATGGACTGAAAAGTAACTTGATATGTAACCCTATTGTGTGTAGAAAGAGATAAATCAAGCAGGATACCAAGCAGCAAAACACCTAGCCCAATGTACAAGGACAATCAAAATGAAAAGATGATGAGAAAGACTCCACCCAGAATTCAACCAAAGATAGGTTTCCTGTCATCCCACAAACACTTAACAAGCACTACAGAGACCCAAGAAGGCTCAGCAAACATCAAATCCCACCCAGCAACCACCAGACCAAGAAAACAAGCAAGGAACACTGATGTATGCGAATTTTTAGGCAAATAAAGCATATATATATATGCATCTTGTAGAGGGACAGCCTACGTATATATGTGACTGTCAAGGAAAAAAGCACGTATATGTTTCAAAACAATTCCAGACAAGGGAGAAAGGTTGAAAACTCAGACCCAGAGTGAACATAAGTTGTCAAGCAATGATACAGCAAGAAACACAATAGGAACGAGAGAAATCTAAGGATAAAAGTACTCCAAAACCTAAGAAAGAAGATTTAATCCCCAGTATGGTCGTCAATTTTGTTACAAGGAAAATCTCTTTATGGCTAGGGTAAACCAAAACAAACGGAAATGACTGCAGAAACCAACTCTCTTCTCAAGTATTCTATGAAAAACAATATGCTAGCGAGACAAGATAAAAGGCCTACCTTGTCCAGACGTTCGATGAAGTCCATTGTTGAGCACTTGACCCAAAGAAATATGCATGCAACTATTCCTCAACAACCAAGCAAAGAAAGAATATAGTGATATTATATAATGTTAGCACATTCAATAGCATAATCCATTAATAAACATGACAAATACGCCCATGGAATAATAATTAAATATATTTGCAAGATATCAATTGGACGGGAAAAGAGTATTTCTATTAATATATGATCAACAAAAGGTAAAATGTTACAGACTTTTGTGTCGGCACAGTTCGAAACTGAGAAACTAAGTTCCTTCCAATTGGGCCTCCACCACTTCAATCCTCCATCAAAGGCAAGCTCATAATAGAGAAGCAATGAGGTTCTCAATCAATAAGGGAAGAGCTTGGGGGCTGAACACTATGTTCAAACTTAAAGCAAAAAGGGATGCAGACTCAATATGAGGTAAATAATTTCTCCAGAGTAACTTTGCTCTCAAATTTKAATTATTTCTCCTCTTTCGTRGCTCGGAATTGGCCCATTTATAGCCTTCAAAATGGAACTGAAGGGTYGAGTCAGAACGTTTCCAGTATATGGAAGGCCAAGGATCATACATCTCYTGTCGTGACATGGAAACCCGACATTAATTTCCATTTTCTGGCACAAATCCCGATGTACGCAAGTTGTAGTGGAGCAGCCTGCATATAYGCATGATGTATAGTAGGCAAGATGCGCACATGTGGAAAAACATTTATTTTTGGTGTTGGATTTTATAAACAGGGAAGATAAGTCTGCATGGGGAAATGGAAAAAGGCCTTCTGGACAAGATTGCATAGGGTGAGGCAAATCTTGCTATAACAGCAKCTACCATTCCCCGTCTAGATCTGTATATTTTACATTTTACAGTTCATGAAAAAACAATTTTTGACTAGGAAAARATTATTTCTGGAGAAATATATTTTCAGTTATCAAATTTCAAGAAGAACAAGAAATTTTACATGTCTTCATACTTAATCTTCACCATCACTTATTTTCATGTTTTCAAGGGCTTGAATTTGGGAAGATGACTTAATTGCAAAATTGACCCAGTACAGATGTGGTACCCAGCCTTATGGAAAAAGAAGGCTACACATCATTTTTATTATGTTCCTTATGCATTTGTTTCTTCCTTCAAGAAACTTATATTTGGTCCAAAAGCATTGATATTATCTTTAGAAGTGGTGAATTTCCTGGATAAGAAAGGAAGCACTGAATCCATGGAGCACTATAGTGTTATCAGAATTTATTGTTCTTGAAAAAACATTTGTATCTCCCATATTATGTTTCAGACAAGATATTTGTTGTAGAGGTTTGTAGACAATATAGATTTTTGGCTCACTTCTTTCATGTAAAAAAGAATAAACAATTCATTCCTTTCCCTTGGAGAATTGAGGAAATTTTGTTGAGAAGTATTTCAAATATTGATGAATTTTCAGTGCATTTTGAACAGTACAACTTAAATCTAGCAGATAAAATCAAAGGGTTCAACCCTAACCACTTGTTTATGGATCATATGACATCTTTCATTTTCAGTGTTTCACTTGCTAATTCATTTCTATTCAGAGAGGAAGAAGGCGACAGCCAAGACCCTCAAGTAGTGTTTGTTGAAAAGAATCTAGAGGATATCGAGACTTTCATTAGCACTACTGACTAGCATAAACAAATGGGAAGAGTTGTTAATGAAATAAGTATTCATTCTCCTAATGTATCTCAGAGAAGCAGCCAACCAAAACCAAATTCTCATTCAACGGCACAAGAGAAAAATAATTCTTCAATGGACAATTTTGATGGTGGAAGTGACCAAAACCCTCTTAAGGGAGGTATTGAAAGACCCCATAAACTTCCTGTAACTAGTAAAAGAAAAAGGCAGACAAATCAGGAAGGAACAAATGAGTTCGAACCTGAAGATGAAATCTCTCTTGAAGACATGGATCTAGATGCAAATATTGAAGATATAGAATTCCCTGATGAAGAACAAAAAGTGCAGGAAAGTAGACAAGTTGCAGCAGAACTTGTCACATAGGAAGCAATGTTTTTTGAAGAAGAATCTATAACTCTACATAATTATTTGTTTGATAAAGATTCAAAGAAATTAGTTTTTGAGAAAACTCATTCAGAAAATAAAAAAGGTTCAGGGAAAGTCAAGTTTGGAACTTGACCTAAATGTAGTTCCACGATTGAAAATTGTACGAATTCATGAAGTCACAGGTGAATCCCTTAAAATGTTAATTGATGAGATGGATAATGAAAATGCCAATTTAAAGGAAAGAGTTAAGGAATTGGAGAATGTTATAATGTCACCTCCCATATTTGTCAACCCAATTGCTACGATTCATCCCTGGAGAAGCTCTAAAAGAGCACTAGAATCCAGTTCAATATTGAGAGGGACATGAAGCTTACTTGTTGCAATCAGAAGATATATTGGGGAAAATATAAAGAAAAGAATGTCTTAAGTCCTCGAGACTTGGGAACTGGAAAACAATTTCATTTCTTTAGGATCAAGGAAGACGAACTTGAGACAATATCTAAGMCACTCCTGGATATGAACCGAGATATGAGTGGTTGGCACAAGAGAAAAATAATTCTTCAATGGACAATTTTGATGATGGAAGTGACCAAAACCCTCTTAAGGGAGGTATTGAAAGACCCCATAAATTTCCTGTAACTAGTAAAAGAAAAAGGCAGACAAATCAGGAAGGAACAAATGAGTTTGAACCTGAAGATGAAATCTCTCTTGAAGACATGGATCTAGATGCAAATATTGAAGATATAGAATTCTATGATGAAGAACAAAGAGTGCAGGAAAGTAGACAAGTTGCAGCAGAACTTGTCACATATGAAGCAATGTTTTTTGAAGAAGAATCTATAACTCTGCATAATTATTTGTTTGATAAAGATTCAAAGAAATCAGTTTTTGAGAAAACTCATTCAAAAAATAAAAAGTTTCAGGGAAAGTCGAGTTTGGAACTTGACCTAAATGTAGTTCCACGATCGAAAATTGTACAAATTCATGAAGTCACAAGTGAATCCCTTAAAATGTTAATTGATGAGATGGATAATGAAAATGCCAATTTAAAGAAAAGAGTTAAGGAACTGGAGAATGCTATAATGTCACATCCCATATTTGTCAACCCAATTGCTACGATTCATCCCTGGAGAAGCTCTGAAAGAACACTAGAATCCAGTTCAATATTGAGAGGGACATGAAGCTTACTTGTTGCAATCAGAAGATATATTGGGGAAAATATAAAGAAAATAATGTCTTAAGTCCTCGAGACTTGGGAACTGGAAAATAATTTCATTTCTTTAGGATCAAGGAAGATGAACTTGAGACAATATCTACAGGATGACATAGAAAATGATGAGGAGTTTTATAAAGGAGTTGTTACCACATTTGTTATGAAAGTCTCAAATATGAGTGAATTAAAAAAAAAAAAAAGATTANTACCCTCCCCGATCCATAAACAATTAAAGGCACACTAGATTAAAAGAATTAAATGTTTAAAAGAAATATTAGTTGATCTTGACACCTTAAATGTCAAAAAGGAAGAATTGCATCTAAAATAAATTGAGTTGGATCTAGAGAAGTTGATGACCAAAAGATAATTTTAAATCCTATATTTATGACCAAGGAGCGGTTTGAAAAGAAATCAGAATCATTGAAATCTGCATCAGCCGGGATATTTAATAGTTTAACAAAGTATTTAGAATTTGAAGTAGAAAGTTGGTTAGTCAATTATGTAAACAAGAATGAAGACATAGAAAACACATTGCATCAAACTTCAATTGATTGTCGAGAGATAAAGGATTCATTGTTTAATATAATAGTAAGGAAAGAGGTAATTGTCACACCAATGAGGGACTACATTGAAAATTGGTTAAAGAAAACTTTAATCAAAATAACGGAAACATATCGAGAAATGGCAATTACATATGGTCAAATAATTCCAGCAAAGGAGAATACAAAAGGCACCTTGGCAGGCAGATAGAGAGAGAGAAATCCATCACAGTGAGTAAATTTATCACATCCTTCTCTATTCTTTTTCTCTTCTCGTTCAAGAATCATCCAGTTGTGTCTTGTCGTTCTTGAGAAAACATAGCTGATTTCTAATCGCTTCTTTCTTTCTTCTTTTCAGGTTCAGCCATGTTTCACTTTCATTTTATGGTCCATAGGAGCCCCATCCCAGTCCATTTGGATGAATGTCATTTTATTTTATTAACAGACTATTAAAGACTATTATTTTTTGAACTCCCAAGATAAATATTTTAGGGTGTAATTTCAATTACTTCTCGAACTCTAAGTTTTTTAGCATGGGATGTTTGAAATGCACCTATCATATTCTCTCATGTTTTGAATGAAATACTCTTTTAAAGTTCTCTCAATTGTGAACCTTTGTCTTTCCTTCTTATGAATGTGATCTAAATCATGATATTGTGATGGATTTGAGAATTATATTATTTTTCATGTAATGGTTATTTATTATGTATAATATTCTGCATATTTTGTATTTTAATATTTGAAGATTCTTGGTCATTTTCTCAAGAATTCTCTTTGTGAATATATTATTTTTCGGTCAATACTATTTTATATTTTGTTGAGCGATAAACATTTGGGTTTCTTTCAAGTATCCCCTATTTTAATATTTCAAGCATCAAGATAAATCTTTCAACCAAATAGAAGTACCACCTCTATAAAAACACAAGGGGATTAATATCCTCGTGAGGTTGTTGTTTGTATCTTGAAAAACCTAAACATCAACAAACACTTGGACAAGATGGGATATTCTCACTTTTGCATTTATCTCACAATTATTTAGGTTGTCAAGCCATACACAATATATAAGATATGATTGTGGTTTCCAACATAAAATATCTTGGTTTTACATTGGATCCACGACCTCTCCTTCATATTTTCAATTGACGTGTATCTGTGTCTTGGCTTGAAATGTTGAATTTAGTTGAGAATTGCTAGATATATGCATGTGGTCGTAGTCTCACGATAGTTATTAAAGAATGCAAAATGTTGGAAATATTGAATTCAGAGGCTTGTGCTCTTACTGGTAGAATAATTTAGAGAATCAGTGATGCATAGCACTTGGAATTTGGATTTGTGAAATTATCAATAGTTAAAAATATCCTGATTTTTTGGAAGTGCTACTACTAGTAGGTGTTTCTCTAACATAGAAGAGATTAGGCAACATTACTTAAATATTCTTATTTATAATTGATTAATTAACATTTCCAAAAAGGACTAGGAAGGACATCTTGTGAGTCGCAAGATGCATGACATATTGAGAGACATGACTATTTACATTGTTAGAGAAGAAGGATGAATAGTTGCATATGTCAATGGTATAACATGCCTCCAAAGAGTATGGTTAAGATGATAGAGTATGATTCAGATGAGATATTAGCAATAAAGAACTAGATCTATTTTCTTGGTTAGACATGTATCCAACTTAAATTTCAAAAACAATGAAATAGAAATGTCCATAGCAAGGCATCATTACTGAAGGAGATGGTAGAGAATTTCAATTCAAGTGCATACAATTGACTTACTACAATTAGTGGTTGTTTGAATGCAACTTTCAAAATCTAGCCATATTCCTATGCCATTCATTTTGAGAATAAAGTTGTAGTTGTTTGGCCTTTTCCAAGATATTAAGAAAAAGGTACTTATACGTTATTGTTAACGAGTTATTGAGAATCACAATTGTTGAGGTATGCCATTCATTTTGAGAATAAAGTTGTAGTTGTTTGGCCTTTTCCAAGATATTAAGAAAAAGGTACTTATACGTTATTGTTAACAAGTTCTTGAGAATCACAATTGTTGAGGTATGGGTAATATCATTTATATGTTTTATTTAATCCATTGAGATTTCAAGTTATGATTCACAAATTTAGTCCTTTTCTGCATAGCGAAATCAAAGTTGGAAGGTCCTTGGGATTCAAACCCTTGGGGAACCTTGGATAAACTATTGTTCTCAAGGTAACTAATGAATTGTTGAAATCAATGTCTTAACTGTCAATTAGATTATTGTTTGTGGGCATTGTTAATGACATCCAGGGAGTTGTGGCCATGAAGTTATAATAATGTCGTAATTTTTTTGAACATGTAAKCATTGAATATATTATTTTCATTATAACTCGATGAAAAATAAGTTAATATGAAGCTTAAAAAAAGTAATTTTATGTAGGTAGTAGCGGGGAAGGTGAAGCATTGCATGGAATCATCTCAARTAACTCTCAAAAGTTTGAAGTTGGACAAAGAAAGAAGAGTAGAATTGAAGAGGGAGGGCATGAATATCATGGCAAAGGATTTTATGTATGTACAACAACAAATTTATGTCTAAATATGTGTGCTCATCATTGTTTGAGAAGAAGATAATTTGTTCTTATTTCCATTCTCACCTTTGCTAGTAAACAATTGTAATTATGAAAATATTATCCTCAAACGTTGATTAATCATATGAGATAAAGACAAATTCTAAAGAGAAAGCTCCATGAGAAATGAAGAGTTGTGTAATATTAAATGTGATCAAAGTCTTCACAAGGAAAAAGCTAAATCTATAGGAGATTTGAAAGGTTTAGGAGAGGATATCAAAAAGTTAGAGGGTTGTACAATTTATATATAGAGTCCTTATAAACAAGAACACATATATATGTATTAAAATAAGGATGCAATTGAACCATCCAACTTGTTAATTTGAAATTAAATATGTAAATAAATCTTGTTCTCTTCAAAAAATATCAAGAAAGGATATCTATTGTGTGGCTATCTAAACTAACTTTCGAGGACTAGAGCTACTACTTTCTATTCAACTTGTATATTGTCATATAAATTGTCTTAACTAGAAAACAAATGTATAGACCATGATAACTTTCAAAAATTAAAAGGGAAAAATCTCATCAAAGTATTCATTCTTGCTACTAACCTTGGATGTCTAAACGTCGAGTGGTGTCTTCTTTTCATGTGTTGAGTCTTGTTGCATTGTCTCTTCTTCTTGAGTTGGCATATTTTCAAATACATAAGATGACATAGAACAAGATGGTGATGATGATAGATGATCTTGAATCTCCCCTACATGCCTCCTACACCTTCTAATTCTGCTACGTAGCTCTGTGTTTTCACAAAGGGTGCATCTATTGGAATAATCACGGGGATTTGCATTACCCCATATCTTATCCAAAATAAGAAAAAATAGATTCTTAGAGCATAGATCCAAGGGCAGTATAGAGGGTTCCTACTCTCTCTTGAGATCAAAATCCTCTCTCCGAGGAGGGTCACAATGCATATTAAAGACAATTGGATCCAAATTGTTTGAGGATCTATACCACATTTTATTGTCCATGCCATCCCCATAGGAATGTTTTCTAAGTGATTCTTAATATGGTGTAATGTCAATAAGTATGCTAGTTATAGGGGAATTAAAGGCCTCTAATTCCACTACCATAAAGCATTTCCATTTGTCCCATGGCCTCTATCACATTGCAATGGATTTAAAACATTTCATGGGAAGTGGCATAGTTCTAAGACCCCTTCATTTTTCCTCAACATTCCTAATTGCATATTTATTGCTTCATTTACTTGATTGTCAGCTAAGGTCTTAAAATTCCTTCATACCTAATGATAGTCTATGGATTCAAAGCTTCAAGCTAGAATTTATTTCTAGTTACAAGCTTGCTTAAATGAGTGCCTTGTAAAATTGTTTTATAGTGCATCTGCCTAATTATTATTGAGGAATCACCTATTACATAAATCATGTTGATCCCTTTCTTCTTCAAAATCAATAAACATTGATAAAGAGATAGAATCTCAACTTGAGTATTGGATGCCTTGCCTAATCCCCAAGCATGGGAAATTTCTTGATTTCCTTCAAGATCAAGTATGATACTGCTCACACATGCCACCCCTAGAATCTTTGATTATTCATACACATTGGTTTTAGACTATTCACACTTATTTTATGTGAGTAATCTCATTTCATTTCAACTTGTTGATTTTATGATAAGAAAGTGCTCCTAACAATTAGATCATTTTACTTCATGAGGGAGTTGAGGGGTTCTAATTCGATTTCATTTCCAGTGGTAGTGGTGGAGTATTCCCCCTACTATCATTTGTCTTTCCAACTCTTGTTACCACTCTTAGCCAATATTTAATTAGCTTCATGTCATATTTCATTGTTTCATTTGCATGTCGGTTGTGTTTCATTTCCTACCCATATTACAATAGCTAGTCCATAACCAGAGGATTCACCATTTTCAACAAGGGAAGGTCTAATTGGACTCTTTCACCAAGTGAACCTATAAAGTTAACAAGGGACATTTCCCCATATCAACAAGGATATTGATCCGGATTTTATGAGAAGAACGAAATGAGTACAGCTTATTAAAATATGCTTAACACATAATAACAAAGATACAGTAAAATTGGTTTTCTATTCAATAACGAAATAAGATGAAACTACAAAAAGCAGCGGAAAACAAGCTTGTTGGAATGGTGGTGGATTATCTCTGAGAAGAGATGTGACGGATGCGCTCATTCGCAAGAAGATCATTAAAATGAGGCTTTGAAGGCAATTTTACAATAAATAGGAATGTCAAAAACCCTAGACATCCAAAAAACTAACCCTAGGAGATGAAGCGCCAGAATTCATGTGGGCCCTGTTTGGGTAAGTCAGTACATCAACTTCCCGGGGTTGTAACTTTTGCATATGATATCCGTTTTAGGCGCACGATAGCTCGTTGGAAAGGTATCGTCAAGGATATTCATGTTGGGGGATCAATCATTCCTTTGGCTATCATTGAGAAGCTYGATTACRAAAAACCTTCATTTAGGCCCTCAAAATGACCCCGGAAGTTAAAACTGATAAATTGTCAAAATTGCGAGAAAATTGTTTTGAGTGAGTTGGAAAAGGTGGATGGCCACCGATATCCACCTGGATCAATCCTCCCTCCTTAGGAAGAAATGGTCTCCATTGCRTTGATTTCCCCCATCAAATGASGAAATTTTTGCTAAATTTGGCCCCGGGCGAGCCACTTTCCTTGGTGCAGGAGCTGCCCTACTTTGATGACTTGATAAAGTTGGATCCTTTGTTGTTGAGTGCCCTTGATCTATGTGTCCACAGTATGATCACTAGATTCATGTTTCATGCAGTCAGGGTTGATCTATGTTGGTGTCAACTGCTCTGATATCTCTGAGGTGTCCAATAGTGGTGGAAAATATGGCCGAAGCAGAGAAACGTTGAAGACTAGGTGCAGACCAAGGAATGGGGGAATGTTGAACTCAAAAGAATTGAAATCCACAGAATTGCTAGTGGTGTATGACCCATAACGGAGTGGGTGAAGCTTTCGATGGGGCCCTGTAAGGCATTCTTTCTGCAAGTGAAACCAAACTTTGTCTCCCACCTTAAACTTAGGTGGCACCCGATGTTGATCATGGCGTTGCTTATACTTGGCATTAGACTTCTGGAGAATATCCTGAACCTGTTGGTGGATGTGCTAGATCCACTCAATGAACCGGGTGGCTTTGTCAGATTTTGGTGGAGCAGGGGACGAGTCGGTCGAGGTGGTCACCAGTGGTAGTGCAACATCCATGGGGCCCAATGGTTGGAATCCCAACCCCACCTGAAAGGGGTTGTGGCCAGTTGAGCTATGCAAGGCTCGATTGTAGCTATGTTGGACATAGGGAAGACTTTCATCCCATGTGTGAGGGTGTTTTGAATTGTACATGTGCAGGATATGTACGATCATCCAATTGATGACCTCAGTTTGGACATCTGTCTGGGGGTGGAAGGCAGTGGATTTGGTGAGCTTGGTATCCAATAGTAACCAGAGGCTCGACCAGAATGTGCTAAGGAACCAACTGTCACAGTCTGAGATAATGGTTTGTGGGATCCAAAAATGTACCCATACTCCTTCAAAGAAGATCTTGGAAGTGGCTTCTGTTGTGATGTTCTTCTTGTAGGCGACTAGAATCACCATCTTGGAAAATCGATCAACAACCACAAAAACACAATCATTTCCCCTCTTAGTGGACAGGAGGCCTGACATGTAGTCCATTGAGATGGATTTCCACGACCTGTCAGGATTAGGAAGAGGGGTGTACAAGCCCTATTTCTTAGTGGTCGATATGGAAATAACGCAGGTGGTGAGGACCTGATATACTTGCCGACATCCTATCGAAGTTTTGGCCAGTAGAAATGTTTATGCAACACTGCCATTGTATTTTCGACGCCAAAGTGTCCTAACACCCAACTGTAGTGAGCTTCCCAAATCATCTTTTCATGCTCACTTGATGGAACACAAATATGGCCCAGACGACACAACAACCCATATTGAATATGGAAATTAGCGACCATTAAGTCTGCGCCCAACATTTGGTAGGTGGTGGAGAAGTCAGGGTCTGTCTCGTAGAGGTGGGGCCATCCGGATGTCTCGTGGCTGAAAGAGTCTAGCACCGTGGTGAGTGCCCTGACTGGAGGTCGGTTGAGGCAATCGGTAACTCAGTTGGTACTTGCTATTTTATATTTGATGTTGAGTTGGAACTGTTGTAAGTATGTGGACCACTTCTGATGGCGGTCATTTTGCAATTTTCCTTGGGTTTGCATGAACTGTAGTGGCTTGTGATCAGTGNGTTTTGAATTGTACATGTGCAGGATATGTACGATCATCCAATTGATGACCTCAGTTTGGCCATCTGTCTGGGGGTGGAAGGCAGTGGATTTGGTGAGCTTGGTATCCAGTAGTGACCAGAGGCTCGACCAGAATGTGCTAAGGAACCAACTGTCACGGTCTGAGATAATGGTTTGTGGGATCCAAAAATGTACCCATACTCGTTCAAAGAAGATCTTGGAAGTGGCTTCTGTTGTGATGTTCTTCTTGTAGGCGACTAGAATCACCATCTTGGAAAATCGATCAACAACCACAAAAACACAATCATTTCCCCTCTTAGTGGACAGGAGGCCCGACATGTAGTCCATTGAGATGGATTTCCACGACCTGTCAGGATTAGGAAGAGGGGTGTACAAGCCCTATTTCTTAGTGGTCGATATGGAAATAACACAGGTGGTGAGGACCTGATATACTTGCCGACATCCTATCGAAGTTTTGGCCAGCAGAAATGTTTATGCAACACTGCCATTGTATTTTCGACGCCAAAGTGTCCTAACACCCAACTGTAGTGAGCTTCCCAAATCATCTTTTCACGCTCACTTGATGGAACACAAATATGGCCCAGACGACACAACAACCCATATTGAATATGGAAATTAGTGACCATTAAGTCTGCGCCCAACATTTGGTAGGTGGTGGAGAAGTCAGGGTCTGTCTCGTAGAGGTGGGGCCATCTGGATGTCTCGTGGCCGAAAGAGTCTAGCACCGTGGTGAGTGCCCTGACTGGAGGTCGGTTGAGGAAATCGGTAACTCAGTTGGTACTTCCTATTTTATATTTGATGTTGAGTTGGAACTGTTGTAAGTATGTGGACCACTTCTGATGGCGGTCATTTTGCAATTTTCCTTGGGTTTGCATGAACTGTAGTGGCTTGTGATCAGTGTGGATGACTAACTCCTTCCTAAGAATGTAATGTCTCCACTGGCGACAATCTTTCACAATGGAGTACATTTACTTTTCGTAATTAGAGTACTTATGGACAACATCTGATAGTGTTTTACTATGATATGCCACGGGGTGGCCGTGTTGAGTGAGAACGGCACCCACAACATAGTTTGAAGCATTTGTCTCGATCCCAAAGAGATGTTGCAAGTCCACTAATGAAAGTACTGGGGATGAGCACAAATGATTCTTCAAGTCATCAAAGGCTTGTTGTTGGGACAGACCCCACAAAAATTTTTCCTTACTACCACCCCTAGTTACTTGGCTGAGGTCCCATGTGATATGAGAGAATCCGAACACGAACCTGCGATAGAAATTGGCGAGGCCCAAGAAGCTCCGAAGTTCTTTGAGTGTGGTTGGGGCTGGCCAGTCACGGATGAATTGGATATTGGCTAGATCCACATGCACACCATGTCAATCAATGATTTAGCCTAAGTAATGGACCATGTCCATGTCGAAGGAGCATTTTTCCAGGTTTGCATATAGTTTGTGATGCCGCAGGGTGTGCAGAACCTGTTGAATATGTTGCAAGTGTTTCGCCCAAGTCTTGTTGTAGATGAGGATGTCATCCAGATACACCACTTCAAAAGTATTGGTGAAAGGTCATAGGATATCTTCCATCATCCTCATAAAAGTTGTTGGAGCATTTGTCAAACTAAAGGGCATGACCAGCCATTCAAAAACACCTTCTTTTGACTTAAAGGCGGTCTTCCATAGATCTGTTTGTTCTATTGGGACCTAGTGGTAACCAAACTTAAGATCAATCTTACTGAATTATTTGGCCCTCGTGAGCTGATCAAGGAGGTCGATTCGAGGAGTCAGGTACTGGTTTTGAACTGTGAATTTATTTAGGGCCCGATAATCAATGTAGATTCGCCAGGTCCCGTCTTTCTTCTGCGCCCACACAATTGGGCTCCCATAAGGCGATGAGCTGGGACTCAGAGTCAGAATCCTCTTCTGATTCAGAGGCTTTCACTTTGGCCACCAGCGACTTCTTTGAGTAGCAGTCAGCAGTGTTATGCCAAGGGATCTTATGGAAGTCGCACCACTTCCCAGTATCTTTCATTGTCTTTCTGGTGTCCATATTTTCTTGTGGCTTCGACTGGTTTTCCTGATATTGTCCATCTTTGATTTGTCCTTTGTTCTATGGGTTGGGATCGCCCCTTCCTAGCTTTTGTTGTGAGGGGTTCCCAGGCCCAAATTGTCGCATCTTTTGTTTGAGCTTCTGCTCAATTTTGACGACATATCGGTAGGTCGTGCCCAAGGACGAGATATCTAGAAATTTCATTTTGGTATGGATGTATCTATGCAGAGCACCGCGACACTTGAGCACCAGATGTCTCTCTGAATCTTTGATACCCAGCTTGGTGTGCAATGTATGGAAGATATTTGTGAACTCTGGCACTGCTTGGTCTCTTTCTTTCCGCAGTGTGGTGCATTTGGTATACAAGTCATCATAACTTCTGACAGGGTAGTATTGTTCCTTAATAGCATCCCTGAAGGATTCCTAGGTGGTCGCGACTATAAATAATGAGGGTTCCTCTGTTTTCTTTTTCTCACAGAAATTTTCCCACCAATCTTTGACATGGGGAATGGCTTTGAGGAGTGCACAAGTAATATTTTATTTAATTGAAAATTTATGGACAGAAAAATACCCTTCTAGCAGATTCAACCACTTGTCTACAACATCTACATCGATCTGATCTTAAAATATAGGAATATCGAAGTTGATTTTTACCTTGAAGTGGGAGAAACCTCTGTTCGAGGAAGATGCATCGCCTGTTGGTAGTCGCCGAAGGATTTGCGCGAAACTATCTATTATCTCATTCCTCTGTTGCGTGAGGGCTTCCTCAAGCAACATTTTGAAAGGATATCATGTTTCGTCATCTTTATTTTCTCCTGCCATGAGATGTCTCTTGGGCATGCAAGATATTTGTCCTCAAGAGAAACAAGTTCGAGACCCAATTCTTTGTACCCTGACCTTGTTGGAGACATGCATTAAGACGACAAGGAGCAAACCGCTATGATACCACTAATCCGGATTTTATGAGCAGAACGAATGAGTACAGATTATTAGAATATGCTTAATAAATAATAATAGAGATACAGTAAAATTGGTTTTCTATTCAATAACAAAATAAGTTGAAACTATAAAATGCAGCGGAAAACAAGCTTACTGGAATGGTGGTGACTTATCTCTGAGAAGAGATGTGACGGTTGCGCTCATTTGCAAGAAGATCATTACAATGAGGCTTTGAAGGCATTTTTACAATAAAAAGGAATGTCAAAAACCATATACATCCAAAAACCTAACCCTAGGAGATGAAGCACCAAAAGTCATGTGGGTCTTGTTTGGGTAAGCCAGTACATCAACTTCATGGGGTCGTAACTTTTGCATACGATCTTTGTTTTAGGCGCACGATAGCCCGTTGGAAAGGTATCGTCGAGGAGATTCATTTTTGGGACTCAATTATTCCTTATTCTATCATTGAGAATATCTATCCCAAAAAATCTTCATTTAGGCCCTCAAAATGGCCCCGAAAGTTAAAACTGCTAAAAATAGTAAATTGTCAAAATTGCCAGAAAACTCTTTTGAGCGAGTTGAAAAAGGTGGGTGGCCACTAATATCCACCTAGATCAAAGATGGAATACAAATAAATGTATTTATGTTATAGAAACAATTCCAAGCCATCATAAATATTAAGCATATTAAACCCTAACAACAATATATCGAAGACCAATCATTGAAGA